>CABHPH010127728.1:768-25622 GCA_902168325.1 Peromyscus nudipes | reverse complement strand
CAGGTGGTCCTCGTGGTCCCTGCAGTGAGTGCTTCTGATCCAGGTGGTCCTCGTGGTCCCTGCAGTGAGTGCTTCTGATCCAGGTGGTCCTCGAGGTCCCAGCGCCTCCTGCTCGCTAAGATGGGCTCCTGTGTATTTGCACCTTTGACGTCTTTGGTGATTATGTGAAACATGTGGGCTCCTCTCTAGGGGAATATTCATTTTAAAGTTATTATTTAGGGACTGGGAAGATTTCTCGAAAAGTTAAGAATGGTTGCTCTGTAGGCATGAGAAGCTGAGTTTGAATCCCTAGCACCTACATAAAAAGCCAGACGTGTCTTCACGGGCTTGTGACCCCAGCACTGCAGGTGGATCGATCATAAGATCTCAGAGGCCTTCCAGAAGCTGAGACTTGTGGTTCAGCAGTAGACCCAGACTTAAGACAGTAATGTGAGCAACAGTAGAGGAAGACGCCTGGCATCCCTGCTATGGCCTCCACGTGGGCACATGCACCTGCATACTCATGTGCATTCCCCAAATACACACAAAGAAAACTGTGTGTGTGTGTGTGTGTGTGTGTGTGTGTGTGTGTGTGTTACCATGAGTGTCTGGAGGCCAGAGAGTGATGTTGGGGATCTTACTAATTGTTCTCTACCTCGATTTTGAAGACAGGGTCTTTCATTGACAGCATTTCTGCTACACTGGCCAGACAGTGCCCCCAGCCAGCCAGGCAGTCCATCTGTGACTGTTCTCCCAGTGCTAGGGTTACAGATGTGTGCTACTTTGCATGGCTTTTATTTGGGTGCTGGGGATCTGAACTCAGATCTTCCAAGTTTGTGCTGCAGACACTGAGCCTTCTCCCAGTCCTCATATGACACAGCCACAATGAATTAGTTTCTGTGCATGCTATAAGGTTTATATCCAGGTTTGTTCTTATTTATTTTTGCATGTGAATGTCTGTTTGCCAGCTTGTTTATTTCAGGCTGTGGATCCAACCCAGGGCCTCACACATGCTAGGCAAATACTTGAGCACTGAGCTATATAGCCTCAGCCCTAATTTCATTTCATTTTTTAGAAATAGGATCTCACTAACTTGCCCAGGGTGGCCACAAACTTCTGGGCTCAAGTAAACCTCTTACCTTAACATCTGGAGTAACTACAGGCATGTATTACCACATCTGGCTTGTTTGTTCATTTCTGTTTGTTTGAATATTTTGAGCTTTGTAGCCCAGGCTGGCCTTGAACTTTCTATAGGGGTGCGTGCGTGTGTGCGTGTGTGCGTGTGTGTGTGCGTGCGTGCGTGCGTGCGTGCGTGCGTGCGTATGTGTTTGCAGTGGCAGACATTGATGTATATGGAGTTCAGAGGGCAACCTCCGGTGCCAGTCCTTTCTTTCATCTTGGTTTTTCCTCTGGACACAGCAGGCCAGCGGACCCTTGAGCTTCTTGGATTCTTCTGTCTTTGCACCCCATCTCCCCATGGGAGTGCTAGGATTAGGGGCGCTAGTGTCCATGTGTGGGCTCTGGGGATTCTGCTTCAGGGCTGCATGCTTGAGTGTCAAGCACTTTTGCCCACTGAGCCATTCCCCAGCCCTGACTTTTAACGTCCAATCCTCCTGTCTTATCCTCTCCACTGCCAGAACCCACCCTAGTCTCATTTATTTTAATGTCTCTTTCAGAAGAGACTCCTGAGTCAGCTGTGTGGAGTTTTCGTTTTCTCCAGGACTGATGGGGCTGAGGCTGTGTTGATGGCCTCAGCTATAGCCATTAGGCAGTGTTCCACAAGGAGCTCCCAGCCACATCTCATCTTTCTGTTGGGTTAAATACATGAGTTTTGTGAGAATGAACCACTGCCTATTTGGTGTGTGCTCGTAACTGTCAGATCCTGCAGTTTTTTTGCCAGTCCAGCAGTCTCCAATGTGCTGTGTTAATAAGAAACCAGTTATAGGAATACGACTTAATCGTATTTATTTGGTGTGAGGAGTACATGAGGATGTTTGTTGGTACATTTGGAGTCCGAGCACAGCTTGCAGGAATCCTTTCTCTCTCCTTCTACTGTGTGGGTCCTGGGACTGAACTCAAGATTGTCAGGCAGCAAGCACCTTTCCTACTGAGCTATCTCATCAGCCTAATTTTTATTCTTATTCTTGTAAGTGAGATTGTTTTCTTATTTTACTTTATTCTATTTTTATTTTTGAGACAGTGTCTCACTATATAATCCTGGCTGGCCTGGAGCTCAATGTATAGACCAGGTTGGTCTTGAACTCACACAGATCCACCTGCTTTTCCTCCCAAGTGCTGGGATTACAGATATGCACCACCATGTCTAGTTTCTGTGTGCTAACTTTTCATTCATGGCGGTATGCTTTTCAGAAAATTGGGACAGGGTGTGTGCTAGAGATATAGCTCAGTGGTGGAGCCCAGATTGGCTTGATGTGATTATGGTGATCTTCCTGTCTCAGCATTTTTCCATCTTCTTTGAGATTATATATTCAAAACAAAACCCTCTACTTCCCCCCCCCCCCCAGACAGGGTTTCTCTGTGTAGTTTTGGTGCCTGTCCTGGATCTTACTCTGTAGACCGGGTTGGCCTCACTGCCTCTCAAGTACTGGGAAAAACCCTCTACTTTTTTCTCCCTAAGACTGGCTTCTTCTCTCTTTCTTTCCCTCCCTCCCTCCCTCCCTCCCTCCCTCCCTCCCTCCCTCCCTCCTTTCTCTCTCTCTCTCTCTCTCTCTCTCTCTCTCTCTCTCTCTTCCTCCCTCCCTCCCTCCCTCCCTCCTTCCTTTCTTTTGTCTCACTATATATCCTTGGCTAGCCAGGGACTCTATATGTAGACCAGACTGGCGATCCACCTGCCTCTGCCTGCTGTGGGGTGTCTTTCTGTATGCTGTGGATGTGTGTTGCTCTGATTGGTTGATAAATAAAGTTGCATTGGCCTTTGGCAGGGCAGGATAAGGTTAGGCGGTACATTCAAACTGAAGACGAGAAGAAAGATGGAGTTGGGGGAGATGCCAGTCCACCGCCCAAGGAGCAACAAGACGCTAGCAGACTGGTAACACCATGGCCACGTGGCAACATATAGATTAATAGAAATGGGTTGAGTTAAGTTATAAGAGCTAGCTAACAAGAAGCGTGACCCATAGGCCATACAGTTTGTAAATAATGTAAACCTGTGTGTTTACTTGGGACCAAGTGGCTGTGGGCCGCGGGTGGGAGAGATTCGTCCAGACCTTGGGGCAGGGCAGGACTGGAGAAACTTCCAGCTACGTTTTGACACCCAATGTGGGGCACGAACCCATGATCCTGAGATTAAGAGTCTCATGCTCTGCCAACTGAGCTAGCCTTTCTTCTGGCTACATCTGCCTCCCAAATGCTGGGATTAAAGGCCTATGCCACTACATCTGGCTTTTTTTTTAAAAATTATATAGAGCTTTAATTTAATTGCCATTTTGTGTATAGTGTGAAATAGGAACTAAAAACTATAGAAAAAAGGCCCAGGTGATTAGAACTTGTGTAGTGGTCCATGCCTATGGTCAGCTTGAGAGATAAGCATAAGTTCAAGGCAAGCTTTGATATCATAGAGAGATGCACACATAAACCTCACAACAGTTATTTGTTCCAATTATATTTGTGTTTATATTTCATATCTTTGTTTTGTTTTGAGACAGAGTCTCATCATATAACCTTGCTAGTCTGGAACTCACTGTATAGACCAGGCTGGCCTCATGCACAGAGATCCATCTGTGCTGGGATTGAGGGTGTGTGCCACCATGCCTAGCAGTGCTTGAAATCTTACTTGACACAGACTTAAAAAACAAAAGAAACTCTACTGTCTCAAAGACTGTTCTTTGTCCCTTTGTCCTTTGTGTTTGGACTCTTGATTTTTCTGCTTCAGCTTCTAAAGTGCATGTGCCATCGAGCCTGGGTAAATTGTATTTTATATGTTGAATTTATAGGGTCAGCCTCAAGGTCTGTGTACACGGAACAGGAATGTAATTACATTCTTCGTCAGTAGGGGTTTGCCTTATTGAAGGATGTGTTTACTTAGGGGGTCTCCCCGGACAGTAGACCACTTGCTGTGCTTCAGAGTGTGAGTCAGGGGTGTGCTAACCAGGCTTCAGTTTCAGATCTGCCTCCTCACTGTTGCTTTTTGTGAATCAGTCAGTGTCTGTTTTTTCCTTCTGTGAAGAAGCTACAAACAGTGCCCACAGATTGTTAAGTGGGTAAGGTGACTGCTAGCAAGCCTGGGGCCCGAGCTTGGTCCTGAGGCCCCACATGGAAGGAGGAGAACCTGGTCCTACTGGTTGTTGTCTGACTCCTGCACTCGTGCGCCTGCACGTGGAACTTTGGAAAGTCCACAAACCATCTCGCCTTGCTGCTTTACAGGCTTGTTCAGGGTTAGATGGGATGATGGACATAGGTCTCCTGGATTGGTAAAGCGGTTTTAACGTGAGGGATTACTGCTGCTTAACTCTCCCTTCTTTTTCTCGTAGGTAGTGTTGGTGCTTCTTTTCAGTGCCAGTCCATCCATCACGACCACATTTGTCATGATGACAGTGACAAGGTGAGGTCCTTGTTGATGTCTGCCACCGTGAGAATGCATGCCACCCTTACTGTACTGCTGGATTCACCTGTGTAACTCTGGACCTCGCGCCCCTGGGGTGACTTGAGGGTGTGATGTTGAGACGCAGAGTACAGGCGGTCTTATTGGTTTGTATGTTGGATTATTGGACTTCTCCAGGTCCCTTTCTGTGTCTCTGTCCTTCCTCTTTCTCAGGCTGGACATAAGGCTTATTTTAACATACCAACATGTGTTCTCTGAGCAGTTAGCAATTCATGTGCTTCTAGTTGGGAATATCACAGACATTCCAAATTTGTTTCATTTTATAGTTGATTATACACTGTCATCACTTTCCCCCCTTTTTTTCTTATTTTTTAAATGTGATGGTGTTTGTGTGTGTGTGTGTGTGTGTGTGTGTGTGTATGTGTATGTATGTGTATTGTGCGCGTGTGTGCACACGCGCACATGCAGGCTTGTGCATGCCACCGGGAGTGTGTGAAGGTCATAGGAAATCTGGGGTGTTGGTCCTCACCATCTACTTTATTTGAAGCAAGATTTCTTGTTCACCACTGTGTATGCCCCAATGGACATCTCAGCTTCCCATTTTGCTGAAGGAAAGCTTAGATTGGAGATACACGTCTCTGTCCCAGCTTTATGTGGGTTCTGCAGATCCAGACTCTGGGCCTCACTTTTAGGCACAGCAAGTGCCGTAGCCACAGAGCCATCTCCACAGCCTTTTAGTTTGTTTCTTCTGTACAGGGTCTAATGCCTCGAACTTGCAGCCATTCTCCTCATCCTACCAAGCACTAGACCACAAGTGTGTTCTCTGCACCTGTTTTCTTTATCCTTTACCTTTACTTTCCTTATTTCTACTATGGTTTACTTTGTTCCCAAAGCCTAAACTAAACCTTGGTAATTGAGAATGTAACCTGATTCTTCAGGGTGGGGTGTGTGTGTGTGTGTGTGTGTGTGTGTGTGTGTGTGTGTGTGTGTTTACTACTTTGGGCCTGAGTTGTTTCATTTTAAAATCATGTCCAAATTAAATTAATGGTGGGGTTGTTTCGTTGTGGGTTGGCTTTTGTTTTTGTTTTAGGAAAGGTCTCACCATGTAGCCTTGGGACTGGCCTGGGACTTGCTATGTAAGACCAGGCTTGCCCTTGAACTCATACTTCCAAAGTTCTGGGATTAAAGAATGTGAGCCATCATGCCTGGCCATTGTAGGTTTTTTTTGTATTGCTAACAAAATCTGCTTGCCCTTTTATTTCATTCATTCATTCATTCATTCATTCATTCATTCATTCATTTTTTAAAAGGTGGACTTGATGGTGCATATCTGTAGTCCTGGCACTTAGTAGGTAGAGGCAGGAGGATTCAAAGGCATCTCTACTTCATAGCAAGTTCTAAGCCACCTGGGTTATGCAAGACCTTTATAATATCAAAAATAAAAGGGGGGAAAAAGACTGAGAAACTTGCTTTGCCCCTCCCAGCAGATTTCTGTGGTCTGGATGTGTTTGGAATAGCTGCTGCTGATCTGGATGAGATTAGATTTAGTTTTTCACCATTGGTTCCCAAAGGTTTCTTTCCCATTTCCTGTGTTTCTGTGCATGCATGTGTCATTCTCTTGGGAGCTGCCGGGACAGACCAACCCAAGTGACCTTCCTTTTATTTTGATGAGGAACTTGCTCTGCTGTTGGAGATGAGGAGTCAGTCGATCCTTGAGACTTTCCAGAGGTGCTGGTGGTGACGGTCTCACTGCTTCAGTCACTGCAGAGCATTCCAGAGTCTCCTTTCCTGTCACAGGCGTCCAGAGCCGTGGGTTTCATCTCTAAATTTTCACAGGGAGTTGACTGAAAGAGACTTCCTAAGATTTAGTATACAGAGTCTAGAAATGAGCATTTGAAAATGAGAGTGATAAAAGCAGAAAGAGAGGAAGTCGCTTTGTCGGTCAGTAACCAACGATGTAAAGCTATCTGCGGTTCAGCTTCCGACCTCTGCCACTGCATTGACGGGCTAGAGACCAACGTGAGCTTCTTGGTCTTAGAGACTAGGGGGAGATTCTGTCTCTCTTAAGTGCTTCCATCTCCCTCAAAATGGTCCTCAGTTTTCAGTCTTTTATGTTTTTCATAATTAGGACACCCCCACCATACATGGATAGAGACAGGGAGAGGAGGAGAGATTTTTTTTTTCTTTTCTTTGAGACAGGGTGTCTCTGTAGCTCTGGCTGTCCTAGAACTCACAGAGATCCTCCTGCCTCTGCCTCAAAAGTGCTGGGATTAAAGGCGTGCACCATCACCGCCTGGTGAGAAGAGAATTTTAAAGGCTAATGTTTGGCCAGCATACCAAGGACAGTCCAAGCTGTTCTCTTGCCTGCTGGTGTACACTGTGTTTCTCAGGGTGGAGCGAGAGGACCCTCTTGTCTATGAACTGAGAGCTCACTCTGTTGATTGGAGCAGCAAATAATATTTGATGGATAGCTGTATTTCTAGACACCAGGGAATACATCATTATACAAGATGGAAAAAGATTCCTGTTTTTTCATGATTTTACAGTGTAACTGGGGAAAACAGATAATAAAAAGTAAATGTCAATTATATATTATGTTACAATGAGATACAGTAAGAATTAGAGAAAAGGAAAGGTAGGGCTAAATGTGGTGGCACAGCCTCTAATGCCAGCACTCAGGAGGCAGAGGCAGGCGGACGGATCTCTGAGTTCCAGGCCAGCCTGGTTAACATAGCAAGTTTTAGGCCAGCCAGGGCTACATAGTTGGGACCCTGTCTCGATTTAAAAAAAGGTTGATCTTGGTAAGTGGAGTGATATCCATTAAGAGGTGGATGGTACAGATGGCAGTGTTTATTATTTTAGTGTTTTATTATTCTTTCAGTTTATTGGGGGGGGGTATCATGTGTGAGGGCATCTGTGTGGAGGTCAGAAGACCACTTTGTGGAGTTGGTTCTCTTACCTTTAAATGGGTTCCAGGGGTCAGGCCCGTGTGGCAAGTGCCGTTACCTGCTCTGCCATCTTGCTGACTCTCGACTCTGGTCTGCCTTCGCCTTGTCTCACCTCATCTCATCGTGTCTGGTCTCCTCTAACACAAATTGCTAAACGGTCTTATTAATAAAAAACTGAGAGATCAGAAAAGCAGAAAGAAGCCAGCCACATTCTTACCATTTGGAAATCCTCAGCGAGAGACCTATTCCAGTATATCCCCCACGCCTATATGCCTTTCTGTTCTGCATCTCACTTCCTCTCTCCGCCCAGCTACATCACTTCTGTCTGTCTGTACAGACCTCCAGACCTCCATAGTTAGTGCTAAGATTAAAGGCGTGTGTTACCGTGCCTGGCTTTGTTCCCCAGTGTGGCCTTGAACTCACAGAGATCCACATGGATCTCTGCCTCCTGAATGATAGAATTAAAGGTGTGTGCTACCATTGTCTGACTTCTATGTTTGATATAGTGGCTGGCTTTTTCCTCTGATCCTCAGATAAGCTTTATTGGGGGACCCAATATATCACCACAGTCTCCTCCTACCTTACATGTTTGAGACAAAGATTCAGTTACCCAATGTTGTGTGACCAAACTCTTCTTGGGGAGATGCAACACACACAACTACTCAGCCCAGATAGAGAGCTAACGACAGATCAAAGTACAGATACCACCAAAGTCCAACTTGGTGAACCATGAGTTTTATTGGGGTTACTTACAGGAGCAGAAATGACTCAAAGACATCAGCATCACCAAGGGCCACCTCAGGATGGGTGACAGCTCACAAAGCTGGGAACCTGGAGTACACTGCACAGCCTCTAGGCAGCTCAAGAGGATGTAAAATTTCCTTTCCAGGTCTCTCAGTTGGTCTAAACCTCTTCCAGGTAGCTCAGCTGGTTACTGCTTCTTCCAGGCAGCTGGTCTGGTCTGAGTGTCTCCTTGGCAGCTTAGCTTCTTTCCATCTATGCATGACTCTCCACTTTTATTGCTTACTCTGGTAGGGAGGAGCCTAGTGAATCTGTTTAGTTTCCGGGACTTCCTGAAGCTCTTTTGAGTTGTTTACTTTCCTGCTTAAGGAGCTTCCCTGCAGGATGGAATGTTTCAGAGGAAACAGTTATACAATACCCAGACTGGCCTAGAATTTATAATTCTCCTGCCTCTGTTTCCCAAATAACAAACTATAAGCCACATTTCCAATTCCTTTTCAGATTTTAAATAGTTGCTTAGGCATGGAAGGGGCCCTAACACTTAAAAATCAGATTTCTGTATTTGCATTAGCCCCTGACTTTTTAACAAATGGGAGTTGATTTTCCCAGATAAGAAGTGGAATTGGGGCTGGAGAGATGGTTCAGAGGTTAAGAGCACTGACTGCTCTTCCAGAGGTCCTGAGTTCAATTCCCAGCAACCACATGGTGGCTCACAACCATCTGTAATGAGATCTGGTGCCCTCTTCTGGCCTGCAGTCATACATGCTGTATACATAATAAATAAATCTTAAAAAGAAGTGGAATTGGCGTAATGAACTCAGTGTGTCTCCTCTGTTTTTGTTCACCTCAACTTCTTTCCCTCCCCCACTGCCTTTTCTGCTACACTCTGCCATATAGGTAGCAAACACTTTGGAAATTTATTTGAATCTTACATTAAGAGCTGTTCAAAAATTAGAAGTAGTGGACTGAACAAAACAGAACATTTGGAAGTATGCCTTCTGCAAGGGGAGAAGTTAGATAAGAAATATATTATTAAATGGTTATTTGTTTATAACACAGAATAAAGCAGAGAAGAGGTGTAGGGAAATTAGAGAAAGATTCCTTCTAAAATAGGGTAGTCACAGTATTCTTTTAAATAGGGACTGCCTTATTCCTGTTTTATAGTTAAATATAAGATACAGATTAAATAATTTACCAAAGGTCACACTGTAAGTAGACTACTGGAGTTCAGATTCTCATCACTTAGCTGATGTCTGCACTCTACTTTGTGAAAAAAACTTTTCTTCTGTAGTTTTACCAAGTCAGTTGTGATGAGCATAGGCAGGGTCTGCAGTGGTGGAGGCCCTGTAGAGCTCCAGTGAGGAGTCAGTTGTGATGAGCATAGGCAGGGTCTGCAGTGGTGGAGGCTATGTAGAGCTCCAGTGAGGAGTCAGTTGGTGGGCAGTCTTCAGTCTTTTCCTGCCTAGTCCTTTGGTCTTTGCCTTGCCTAGCATGGCTCTAGGGACAGACCCAACTGGGATGCCAAGGGAGTGAAGAACAGATGGACACACAGACAGAAAGCTGGGATTAGATGGTGAGGGCCCCTTGGATGAAAAAACTTCAGTACCCCAGAAGCACAGTGTGTTTATTGTATAGAGTTGAACAGAGAGGTTATTGCATACAGCTGAACAAGGAGATGGGGTTAAAGTATACAGCTCGATCAAGGAGACGTTGAGCTAATCTTGATAGGCATGGTCCCTGTAGGGGAGCAGCCTTCAGGCCATAAATAACGGAGGAACTATGGTGGCCATTTTCTGCCCATACCATCAACATTCATGGTCAGACAAAAGGGGGAGGTAAACTGTTTTCTTCTGGATCTGAGGCTAGGGTCCTTGGTATGGCAGTGCCCACATCTACAGCACACATTTACTGAGGACCTCATGCACTCAGAACTTCCTCCACTTCCCACAGGTTGTTATTCCAGGCTCCCTTTCCATGACACCTCTGTCCTGCTTCATGCTCAGTCTATGCTGCTCTGTGACAAACCTCCTATCGTGCATTGCTGTGTTGCATTGTTTCCGATGTGACAGTCATTCATACAGCATTTGACAATGTGAAGGGTAATATGAAACTGTTACTGTTGTTGCATCTTTCTGGTATTGAAGTGAACCGACCTCAACAAGTGTATTTGGGGACTAAGGAGATATTTTGCAGTGAGAATGTATCTGACATAGGGCGTGGGTCTGACTTAAGGATGAAAGAGAATATCCAGACATTTGAGAGCTATCAAGTTAGCTTGATGAGTTTGATCTCCAGGACCCATCTGGTAGAAAGAGAGAACAGACCCCTGTAAATTGTCCTCCAACTTCACATTGTGACATGTGTACACACACACACACACACATACACACACACACACACACACACAGAATGTATGAATGAATGAACGAATGAACGAACGAATGAATGAATGAATGAATTTATTATAAAAAACCAAACTTTTTTATCTGGGCGGTGGTGGCGCATGCCTTTAATCCCAGCACTTGGGAGGCAGAGGTGGGGGGGGGTGTCTCTGTGAGTTCAAGGCCAGCCTGGTCTACAGAATGAGTTTCAGGACAGTCAGGGCTACACAGACAAACTCTGTCTCAAAAAGCCAAAACCAAAAACAACAACAAACAAACAAATAAATAAACAAACACCTGTCTTTTCAAGTGAGGTGAATTAACTTGTAGCCCCAATTACACACTTTCCCAGAGTACTGCTGTGTCATGAGGAACCCTGACCAACTGCAAGAGAGAGATGCTTGTGTAATTACACACTTAGCCAGAGCACTGCTATGTCATCAGGAACCCCAAGCAACTGAGAGAGAGATGCTTGTGTGTGAGTGATGATTCGGAGCAAAAGACTTTTCTGAACAAATCTCTTGTGGTAAAGCTGATGCCCTTGTGCTGGGAAGAAGCATCTATCCAGCTTGTACACAAGGAATCCCTGCAGACTGCCTTCAGGGAAGCGGGGCATTTCTTCTGTGACTACATACTTCCTTTTTCTGAATCTTCCAAGTTTTTAAAATTATCACATTGTGAAAAGAAGTATAGGAATCCCTTCAGTTTCTTCCCCAGAAATAATGTCAGTTGGAATTTTATATTAACGGAATTTGGAAGTTTTTTTTTTTTTTTTTTTTACTTATACACACACACACACACACACGTTACACATATCTTTTTATTTTCCTATTTATTTATTTTCGAGACAGGGTCTCACTATGTAGTCCTAGGTGGCCTAGAACTCACTATGTAGACAAAGCTGACCTCAAACTCAGAGATCTGCCTGCCTCTGCCTTCCAAGTGCTGGGTCCATCACCATGCCCAGCTCACATGTCTTTTTTTTTGTTTGTTTTTATTTTTTTTCGATATAGGGTCTTACTATGTAGACCTGGTGACCTGATCTTCACTGTGTAGCTCTGGTTCATCCTGAACTCATGGCAGTTCTCCTGCTTCCGCCTCCTGAGTGCCGATGTTACAGGCATATGCCACCATACCTGGCTTATTGAAGTTGTATTTCCCGGAAATACTATCTTTGCAGATTGTTTCATGAACACAAAGTGTTTGTACTCAGAAAATGGAAATGTGCAAACACATTTAGTTTTGAATTCTTTTCTTTCTTTCTTTTTTTTCCTTTCCTCCAAGACAGGGTTTCTCTGTGCAGCCCTGGCTGTCCTGGAACTAACTCTGTAGACCAGGCTGGCTTCGAATTCAGAGGCCTGCCTCTGCCTTCCGAGTGCTGGGATTGAAGGCATGGGCTCCCCCTCCCCAGCCGGCTTTAAATTCTTTAAAATGCTTAGCTTAGACTAAAGGTATCTAACCTTTTAGCTTCTTTGGGCCACATTGGACCAAGAATTGTCTTTGACCACCCATGATATACCTAAACACTGTAAATGACTTTCATAACATCTGCTGCACAGAGAAGCAAAGAAGTCGTAATGTGACCCCATGGGAGAGTCCTTTAAAATTGCCACACAGGTCATAGTTTATGATCACTGATAAGGACGTGAACATAGCTAAGTAGCAAAATTTCACTGATGTTTAAGTGTATCTTTATTGTAAATGTAGAAAAGGAGAGCAACATAAAAGTAATAGCATATTTGACACTGTTTTAGGACTGTAGCATCAGTATCCAGTGGAAGTAGTTCCCGTGAGTTCTCATTGTGTTCCTCAGATGCTTTGCTTTACCTTATCTTGGAAAACAGTTGCTCACAAATCTAAGGTGCTGCCAGAAAGCAATGCCATGTCTAAGATGTGCTGTGAGGGATAGCTGCCTCTCTGCAAAGAGAGAGCTTGGGAAGACATAGCCAAGCTGAGTGTCAAGTTACAGCTCTGTGCATTTCACTTGAAAACCAGCAAGTGACCTGTCTATGTCAGTGGACCAACAGATACACCAGAATTTGATTATTTTCCTGGAAATACTGAAATCTGTTTTCAAATTCTTTTTTTGTTTGTTTGGTTTTGGTTTTTCGTGATAGGATTTCCCTTTGTAACAGCTCTAGCTGTCCTGGAACTGGATTTGTAGACCAGGCTGAGCTCAAACTCACAGATATCCACCTATCTCTGCCTCCCAAGTACTGGGATTAAAGGATTGCAGACTGTTGTGAGCCATCATGTGGGTGCTGGGAATCTAACCCAGGTCCTCTAATAGAGCAACCAGTGCTCTTAACTATTGAGTTATCTCTCAACCTCATGCATTTACTTTTACCATAAAAGTAATTGACAAGAAAATATCAAAGTTTGGGCCTTCCTCAGCTCAACTGTCAAAGCCATACAAAGTGGAGGACCAATCATATAGCTCAGTGAGTGATGGCATGAGGCAGGGCTGAGGTGTGGAGGTCCAGTCATATGATGGCATGAGGCAGGGCTGAGGTGTGGTAGCACCTTTAGTTATCAAAATGCAACACTTTCTTATGTTCTAAATGATATTTAAGTGCTAATAGTTTACAATGGTGGTTAAAATTATTTATAATTGATGTGCAATAAAAATTAATGTTTTATGTAAGGTTTTGATTTTGTGTTAGATCACATTCATAGCTGGCCTAGGCCATGGCTAGGTCTTAAAGATGACAGACCATGTTAAGGCTCAGTAAGAAAACATCTCCCTCACACCCCCACTGTCCTGTGAAGTTGAAAGCAGCATGAGAGAAGTGTATTCGTTGGAGTCTGAGATACAAGTTAAAATTCCCACTCTCTCACTTGCTAAGCAGTATACTGTAGGCAAGTTCTTCAAGTCAAATTTTCTTCATTTATTAAATAGGAATAATAGCCACAGCTTATGTTGGTAAGTGATGTGTAATGTACAGTTATATTATTAAGGTCTTTGCTACATTTCATGAACTTCTCTAAGCATTCTGCACTCAATCCTCTTCATCCTTAGGAGGTGTGGGCACTGTTACTATCCACATTTAAAGATGGGGAAGAAACTGTTAGGCTAGTGAAATCATCTGCCTATTGTCACCGACTGGACTGGAACTCAGGCACCTTGTGTATAATTGCATGATAATGTCTTATCGTGAATGGTGTTTAACAAATGTCATTGTTTTTAATATTATGCTTAAACAACTTAATGAACACTTTAAAATTTTTAAATGGTTTTATTTCCTTTAAAGAAGTTTCAAAATAGAGGCAAAATAAGTATATATTAATAGGCTTTGTGCATTCCAGAAACTGCCATCTACTACTCCTGACTGACTGTGCCATGTCAGCCCCCTTCCCTTTTTTAATCATTTCTTATTTTTTGGATTATAATATAATTACATCATTTCCCACTTCCTTTTCCTCTTTCCAAACTCTTTTTTTTTTTTTTTTTTTTGGTTTTTTGAGACAGGGTTTCTCTGTAGTTTTGGTGCTTGTCCTGAATCTCGCTTTGTAGACCAGGCTGGCCTTGAACTCACAGAGATCTGCCTGGCTCTGCCTCCTGAGTGCTGGGATTAAAGATGTGCACCACCACCACCCGGCCCCCTCCAAACTCTTGAATATACCCCTCCTTGCTGTCTTTCAAATTCATGGCCTCTTTTTTCATTAATTGTTGTTACACACACACACACACACACACACACACACACACACACATTTAGGAATATGGATGTATGTACACCCTTCTCGGTCTGTGTAATGTTATTTTGTATGTGTGCTTGTTTTTGGAGACTGACTATTTGGTATGGGATAACCAGTAAATAGATGTGCGCTTCCCTGGGGAAGACCTTCTCCTGCTCTGAGCATTCCTTGGTTGCCTGTAGGTTTTGGTCTAGGTTTGAGGCCTCATGTGCTTTCCTCTGTCTGTGTTAGGTATATTGTCCTTGTATAGCTTCTGACATTATTAGACACACTCGCAGCAAACTCCCTTTTCCTCTGGGTCTTACAGTCTTTCTGCCCATTCTTCCACAGTGATCCTTGAGCCTTAAGTACAGGAATTGTTTTGGAGATGTATCTGTTAGGACTAGGCTTCACAGCTCTGCATTTTGATTGGTTGTGGTTTTCTGTAATGGCCTGTTGCAAAGAGAAGTTTCCTTGATGTGGGTGTGGGTGTAAGGACAAATGTTTAGATGTAGTTAGGGATGATGCTGGGTTAGTAAAGTGGCGGTTGTAGGTTCTCCTCCAAGTTCCACGACTTCACTCGCCCTGGGTAGTTGTCTGGGTTCTAGTGTCAGGAATGATTTCGCTCTTATTGAGTGGGGCTCAATTAGAGAGTTGTTGGTTACTGCCAAAATATACATGCCACTACTGTGCCCTAGGTTTATCGTGCCATGCTGGTGGTTGTTGTGGTTCTTAGGCGTCATAGCTGGGTAGGACTGTTGGTTGCATCCCTCCTTTGGGAGCTTGCATGGTGCCCTCTGGTATCAGGAAATCTAGTTCCCCGCGAGCAGGTGTTCAGGTCAGTTCCTCTCAGGGGCCTCAGAGCCCTGCGTCTCAGTTGCATGGTGTCTTTAGTAACAGGGACTTGCCTTCTACCTCTGGGAGGCAGCAATAGCGATAGTCTCTAATGTTTGGAGAGTCTCTTGACCAAAACTCAGAAGAGGGCTTCTCATGCCTAGAGTTGGGGTTTTTTGTTAGATGGTCTCTGGCTCTCGGAGGGAACATTGTCAGCCCAGATGAGAAAGAAAAGTTCATTTAAACTATGTATGTATTTTTATACACAGACTTGTGTGCATTAGTTTTTTTTTTAAAGGCAGATTGCTAAAGTAGGATTATGACTTTTTCAAACATCTTTATTGTTGTTTGAGCCTCCTTTCCTTCTGTTGTATTCATTTCCCTTTCCTGTCCCTCGTTAGCGCCCTCCTGTTTTCCATCTCCCTGGTCAGATCACTTGGATCCTGCTATTCCCCTCTGCTGCTCCCCTCCCCTTCCCTGGGCAATGGTCCCTTTTTGCTTTCCTGGTTTCTGCAGTTACTCCAGGATGTGTAACTCACACCTGATGATTTGGAGCTAGGAGCCTCAGATGAAAGAACATTCAGTGTTTCTATTTCTGGGTCTGGCTGTCCTGGTACTTGCTCTGTAGACCAGACTGGCCTTGAACTCAAAGATCCCCCTGCCTCTGCCTCCCTAGTGCCCGGATTAAAGGCGTGCACCACCATTGCCCAGCCTATATGATCTTTTCTGGTTCCATTCATTTACTTGCAAAGTTCATGATTTCATTTTTCTTTACAGCTGAGTAGTAGCCCATAGGTGTACATACCACATTTTATTACCATGAAGGTCTTCTGATTGTTTCCATTTCCTAGCCATTGTGGACAGGTCAGCAATGAACATGGCTGAGCAGGTGTCTGGAGTAGAATGGCAAGTCCTTTGGGCATATGCTAGAGTAGTCCAGCTGCTGTAGCCACGTGGCAGGGTTATTTTTAGTGTTTAGAGAATCCGGCACTGATTCCCAGAGTGGCTGGACCAGTTTTCGTGAGTGCGGATCCCTCCCCACACTGCTTTAGTGTTCGTTGTCAGTTGTTTTGTTGATGGTTGCTGTTTAGACTCTGGTTAGATGAAATCTCAGTTTTTTTCATTTGCATTTTTGTAATTACTGGGGACGATGAAAAAATTTTGAGATATTTCTTAGCCATTTTTTTCTTCTTTTGAGAACACTTTGTTCTCAAAAGTACTTAATATAATGCTTAAATATAACTATTCTCTTATGTTTATTTAAAACACTATGATGTGTGAACTCATTAAATAAACTGGTTCACATATTCCATCTTAGCTACCAATACCTTTTTCATTTCCTTCTTCTCCCCGCCCCCCCATTAAGTAAAAGAAGGCAGGTTAAAGGACTCACTGTGCGGTGGGGACTGCGGTGAAGCCCTGTCTCCCGCGTAGCTTGAGTTTCCACTTTGCTGTGTATTAGGTTCTTTACCATGCCTGGGTTTCTGCTTTTTCAGGTTATGCCACTTCTGGTTTCTACAGAGCTATCACTTGTCTAGCATACTAGGAAAACAGGCTCTGTGTAACCAAGTGTGACTTCCAGTGCCAGCTGTGCAGTGGTTTGGCAGAAGCCAGAGGTGGGGTTTGGTTGGGGGGGGAGTAGTAAGGGCTCTCGAGCTAGGGAGCAATAGTAGATCTGTCACATGTGGAGATTAGTATGCCCTTTAATCCTCAGTATCCAAACTTACTGTCCCTTCTTGTGGGACCAAAGGGCATGTCTCCAGAACACAGTCTAAAAGTTGATGATGGACCTGCTGTGTTCTCACTCCTCATCTGCAGGTCCTCAAAAATCTCCTCACAAATTGCTGCCAAGAACTGCTTGTCTAGATTCTGCTTACCCCATGTTTTTACTTGAAGCTTAAAATTGCACCCCACTTTCCTTCACTTTTATCTTTATTTATCTGCTTCTCGAGGAGCATCCTCTGGTCTGACCAATGCAAATTGTACATACTCCAGGGTACCAGTATGAGCACCAGCTTGCTGAATCCAGTACAGCCTGGACTTAGAAACGTGACTGGAAGCTGGGTGGTGGTGGTGCATGCCTTTAATCCCAGTACTCACAGCACTCGGGAGGCAGAGCCAGGCAAATCTCTGTGAGTTCGAGGCCAGCCTGGTCTACAGAGTGAGTTCCAGGAAAGGCGCAAAGCTACACAGAGAAACCCTGTCTCGAAAAACCAAAAAAAAAAAGAAAAAAAGAAAAAAAAAGAAAAAAAAAGAAAAAAAGAAAAAAGGAAAGAAATACCAACATAGAAACCTGACTGGGGTGACCAGGGAATGAAGAACAGACAGACACAGCAGATCTGGTGGGCAGTGTGCGTGTGAAAGGCACTAACTGTGCAACAGCCAAGCACCTTAGTGTGTTTATTAAGTGCAACACATGCTGGGGACGATGAAAATGGTTGGAGATATTGCTTAGTCATCTTCTTAAAGGAGGGGTTAGCTAGTCTCAGTAAGGAGGTCACTGTAGGAGAACTGTCTTGGGTTGCAGGCAGTCTTGTAGGTGGAGGAAGCCACCTGGTCCATCATTCCTAAGTACATGCACTTGAGCCAGAGCAAGGCTTTGCCATCCCTTTGAGCCTCACCTAGGGACGGCTTTGTCAGTCCCTTGATTCTGAGGCTTTGGACCCTTGACATGGCTGTGCTCATGTCAGAAATACACATTTACTCACAATTTCATCTCCGGTCACTCAAAACTTCACCCCTCTTCTTAACACACCCACTCAGGGCTCCCTCCGCTTTCTACCTCATCTTAGCAGATAGCATTTTTTTTGTTGCTAATTAATACAGCCTCAGAAATGTTCTTAATGTGGCTTTTAAGGTACACTCATAGGAGAATAGGTTGATAGTGAGGAAACCCGTTTGGGTTAGAGGGCATCTGAAGTTACTCTGAGTGTGGCGGTTCTGAATGGAAGGAACTGACGGTCCCTAGACCATGAGGCCACTTGTAGACTGAAGTACTAGTTAAGGAACACCAATTTCAACACAAGGAAAAATTTTAGGGGCTGCTTCTTAGGGACATGTATGTCAGTCATTTACCTTAAAGTCCTTTGTTTATACATTAATAGAGAAAGTTCCATTAGCTTAAAATAAGAAATCAATTTCAAAAATTTGAACAGTGTTTATTTATTTAGACAAGCAGTTAGGAGTAGGGTAGATCCCTTGTCTGAAATGATTAGGACTGGAAATGTTTCAGATTTTAGAATATTTTACAGATTTCCTCCTTGAACGTAGTTAATCTGAAATTAGAAACACTGTAAACTTTGTTTACATTTTATTTAGAGAGTGTGTGCACACCAAGGCACATTTGTGTCAAATTTCTTTACTTAGTAAGCCATCTTGCTGCCAGACCCTCTCAGCTTTCTGAGTACATCAGAAAGTTTCTGGTTGGGCATGAGGAGACGGCTCAATGAGTGAAAACCAGAAAACCCGAGTTCATTCCCAGACCTGTGTCAAATGGCTCGTGTGGTGGTGCACACTTATAATCCCCGCCGCCGCCGGAGAACCCGGCATTTTCATGAGAGAATTGTCCAAACCAGCTTGAAGTAAAGCCTCACTTATTCATAACCTGCAGTGAGGGTTTAAGAAGTGTAGAGGACATGGATAAAGGTAAACAAAATAAAATACTGTAGTAGAGTTAAGTGGTTATAGAGGATGTGAATGTCGAAGTTGCCTGTTAAGTAACAAACTTGGTTAAAGAACCCTGTATTTTATATAAGAAACAGACATACAACAAAATGGCTGAAAAACTGAAAATTGAAGCTGAGCAAGGAGTCAGAGATGGTGGCCCGTGTAATCCCAGCACTCAGGTGAAGACAGGAAGGCTGGGGACTGAGAAAACAGTCTGTGCTTCACAAAGACAAGCAGAGAACATAACATGGATGTGAACACAAAGTAGAATTGACTTTTTTTTTTTTAATTTTGACAGAGTCTCATGTAACGTAGGTTGGTGGTCAATTCCTGATCTTTCTGCCTCAGTCTCTCAAATGCAGGAATTAAAGGAGTGTGTCACTCGACCTGAATAGAGGTGACATTTTTAGTAGAATTCAGATCATAAATTATTAATCTGTACAAAAGAGTCAAGAGATATAATGTGTAGATAATATAGGACCATGAACCAAAATATATTTGATACTATGGTACATTTTTGTTCATGGTTAGTGAGTGGCTCATAACTAACTCCCCAAGGCATGTCAGAAAATTCTAATTTTGTTTCTGCCTTGGAGCTGGCCATAAAGGAATTCTTTGACCTACTTTGTATGATACAAGTGGTAAGGGCCTTCATTCTCCAAATCCATAAGGAAGGGAATACTCAAGAATCTGGGGAAAGATTTCAATTCGTAATAATTCTTCTTTAGGCATACTTCACTGGCTGTGGTACTGCTGCTACACAAAGTAAGGAGTACTAGAGAGTCTGAACAACCAGGCCCAGACCCAGTACTCTGAAGATATGGTTGCCCTGGCTTCAGTCATCCCTGTGCAGACAGCGATCTCCCTGTAAGAATCCAGTGGCTGGAGTTGGGAGTGCTTCCATATAGAACGTTCTTGTAAGGAGGGCAGGAAGCTCTGCGTCCCCTCCCTCGGCCTCAGCCTCCTATGCATCTGTTCATCCGTATTCTTTGTATGTCCTTTATAGTAGGCAGCTAAGCACATGTTTTCCGGAGTTCTGTAATCTAATTAAGTAAATTTATCAAAACTGGGAGGGATTGTGGGAAACCTAGTGTGTAGCTAGTTGTTCAGAAGCACAGGCCACAAACTGAGGCTTGTGTCAGCCTCTGAATTGTGAGGGGAGCTGAGTGTGGGGGTGCACACCTGTCTCAAAACAGAACAGACAGCCCCTCAAATGCCAAACAAACAACAACAAAATGTGGAAAGAATTGTTCCAGGTTGGGGGCTGAGCCCTAAGCCTGTGGGCTCTGCCACTTTTCCAGGTAGACAGCCAGAACTGAGGTCAAGGACAGCTAGCCAGGGGCTGGATGGGAGGACATCCATCAGAGGCTGCTGCGGCCTTGCTTATTGTTGGTACAGAAAGCCTTACCTTTTAAGAAGTCTTCTGTGTCAATTTTTGTGTTCTTGAGAGCAGAGAAAAACAAAGTTGTTTTTCTCCTTACTCAACTCCCAATAGTTAAGCCCAAACCCGTTAAGAGTAAGAAGAAAACGATGAACTCCCAGGTGTAGAGGTGTGCTGATCCTGTAAGAGGAGTACCACTCCAGGCTAGTGTACTGTTAAGAAGGTATAGTCTTTCTATGAAATATATTGCCTACAAGGCTTTTAATAATGTCATTATCTCCTGCTTTATGTGGCTAGAAAGTCTAGGATGGCTAAATGGTCTTCTCAGGGTTTCACGAGGTCAAACAGTGCTATGTTCTCATTAGGAATCCCAGTTAAGGAAGATCTGCTTCCTCCAGGTTCATTCGGGTTGTTGGCAAAATTCATGTTCCTGTAGCTGTGTGACTGAGGAGCTGAGCTCCTCCATGCCTCCAGCCAGCAATAGGTTCTAGCAGCTCCACACAGTCCTGCCATGTGATCCTTTCATAGCTGCTTCACAGCATGTCTCTCTGCTTCAAGACCAAAAGGAGACTCGCTCTAGACAGCTCAGATGGACTATTATGTAATGAAACATAATTGTAGGAATGACATCAATCACCTCATTTTTGCCATGTTCCTAGCTAGAAGTTACTCACAGGCTTCTAGTGTACTCTCCAGTGGGAGGGGATGACCAAGGGCGGTGACTCATTAGTGATCACCTCAGGGTATGTCCATAACAGGGTGAAATAGATAAAGAGAATTTGTATAATGTAATTAGCAAGCTGATTTATTAGTACCTATAATGTTTAACATTTTTAAAATTTTAGTAACAACTTTATTGAGAGGTAATTCATATGACAAAACATGTGTGTGTGTGTGTGCGCGCGCGCGCGCGTGCATGCGCACACCTATCATGATGGAGGTCAGAGGACAACTTGAGGCAGTTCTCTCCTTTTACCATGTGGGCCCAAGAGTTGAACTCAGGTTGTCAGACCTTGTGGCAAGTCCTTTGCCACTGAGTTATCTCACTGGCCTGCTTTTTAGGACTTTCAAAAAAATTGTATAACTATCATAACCATTTACTTTTAGAACATCCTCAAATCCCATCCCTCCATACCCCCCCAAAAAACCCAAACAGTAGCAGTCACCTGTCATTCATTTCCTTAGTTCCCAGCAACCATTTGTCTTTCTGTGTACAGCTCACAGGACTTGGATATCAGTGCCTTGGTGGCTCTTTGCAGGGAGATGCTTTGTTCTCCGGAGTTCTGTGGATGGAACCAGGGTTTTGTGCATACTAGGCAAGCACTCTACTTGAGCTCCACTCCAGCCCTCTTTCAGTATTACGTGGATTTTATATAGTGCATGTAACCTTTCATATCTGGCTTCTGTCACTTGCATGATCATTTCAAGGTTTATACTGTGGCATAAATTAATATTTTATACGGTCTAATGGGTGAATAATATTTGACTGCATGGATATAACACATTTTGTTTATCTGTTCATCAGTTGGTAGACATTAGGATTGTTTCTATTTTGTAGTTATTATGAATAATGATCCTCTGACATTTGCATGTATTTGCTTCTTGGTCACATGGTAGATTTTTGTTTAACATTTTCAGGAACTAACAGTTTTCCAAAGTGCCATACCTTTTCCATTCCTATCAGCAGTGTATGAGGGGTCACATTTTCCACTTCCTTGCCACAAGTTTAGATTGTGTTTTACGTTCTAATCTTTCTAGTGATTGTGGAGTAGCATCTCATTATAGTCTTATTGTATTGCCACAGTGATGAATGATGCTGGGTGCTCTCCTGTTTCTCTGTCACTGTGATAGCATACATTGACAAAAACAACTTAAAGGAGAAGGGACTTATTTTGTCTCCCAGTTGGTGATGCAGCCTGCCATGATGGAGAGTCACAGATACAGGAGCAGGAGACAGCTAGCTGGTCACATTGCACCCATAGTCAAGAAACAAAGGGATGAATGTACCTGCTCAACTAATCTTTTACTTTTTATCTAGTCCAGGATTTCAGTCCAGGGAATGGTGCCACCCACAGTTGGCTGGTCTTTCCACCTCCATTAACCTAATCAAGATAATTCCCACAGCTATGCCCAGAGGCTGATCTCCCAAGAGATTCTAAATCTTATCAAGTTGGTTTTGTGGGTAGAGGCATGTGTGTGCTGTGGTAACGTGGAGGTCAGAGTACAGTTTTCAGAAGTCAGTTCTCTCCCTCCACCATGTGGGTCCTTAGGACCAAACTCAGCTCGTCAGTTTGGAAGCTTTATCAACTGAGCTAGCTTGCCAGCCTTACCTGTATTTTCTTATTTTGCATCATCTTTTCTGGTCTACCTGGAATTTATTTGATATTTGGCATTATGCAACTGGGTGTTTTTTTTTTTTTTTAACATGGATTCTTACCTTGTTTTATTGTAAAATAGCTGAAGTAATTGGAAGTATGATATATTGATATATATCTTAAGAGTATTGTTGACATTTTTGTTTGCCTTCAAACTATTGTTTGTTGTGTGATATATTTATTCTTTTATTTATTAAGACACTGTTGGAACAAGAAAGCAAGGGTAATGTCTTTGTAGGGTTTCTATTGCTATGATAAATCATCATAAACAAAAACAATTTGGGGAGGAAAGCGTTTATCTTAGAGTTTATAGTCCACCATCCAAGTCAGAGCAGGAACTCAAGACAGGAACTGAAGCAGGAACCATTAAGTAACTGCTTACTAGCTTATACTAGCTTGCTCCTCATGGCTTACTCATCCTGCTTTCCTTTCTTTTCTTTTCTTTTCTTTTCTTTTCTTTTCTTTTCTTTTCTTTTCTTTTCTTCTCTTCTCTTCTCTTCTCTTCTCTTCTCTTCTCTTCTCTTCTCTTCTCTTCTCTTCTCTTCTCTTCTCTTCTCTTCCCGTTTCGTTTCGTTTCGTTTCGTTTTTCAAGACAGGGTTTCTCTGTCTTTGGTGCCTGTCCTGGATACAGGCTGGCCTCCAGCTCACTGAGATCCACCTGGCTCTGCCTCCCGAGTACTGGGATTAAAGGCATGAGCCACCACCGCCCGGCTCATCCTGCTTTCTTATAGAACCCAAGGTCACCAGCCTGGGATGTTACTGCCCACCGGGAGCTGGGCCCTTCCACATCATTCAGCAAGCAAGGAAAATGCACCATAGGCTTACCCAGAGGTGAATCTGGTGGTGTATTTTCTCAGTTGAGGTTCCCTCTTCCAAAATGATGCTAGTGTGCGTCAGGTTTAGATAAGACTAGCCAGAACACTTGTAATTTTTAATCAAAAGAAAACTCCATTGTTAACAGCAACAACAAACCAAAAATACTAGATTTCTGTAGGAGCTTAAATTTTTTATTTACCCCATAAAAAGGTACTTTATTTTAAGAATTTTTTAAAGGTTTTGATTTGTGCTGATTAGAATTCTGCTCAGGCAACATACTTCCTGAGATGAAGCCTGGAAGGGTCTGTAGAATGTGGCATAGGCAGGAAGCTGCAGGCTTTGTGAATGTGTAGTGTGTATCAGTGTCCACAACGTCACTCAGGGTTGGCGGCATTATAAAAATGTATCCGTTCTCTGTGAGTTCGAGGCCAGCCTGGGCTACCAAGTGAGTTCCAGGAAAGGCGCAAAGCTACACAGAGAAACCCTGTCTCGAAAAACCAAAAAACAAAAAAACAAAAAAAAAGACCAAAAAAAAAAAAAAAAAAAAAAACAAAGAATCAAAATGTATCCGTAGCAGGAGCTCCTGTCAGTTCATTGAGTGGGTTCCATTTCATACATGTACGGTACTAGGATTCTCCACAGCAGTGTGTGTCAGCTGGACTAGTTGTAATTATGCAGATCCATGAGGTGCACTAGAATTCCCTAGAGAAAGCTTGTTTCCTCTCAAACACAGTGAGGTAAAAAAGGTGTTCATGTGGTCCAGTCAACCAAGAACATGTAACATGTCTTGCATCCAAAATCTTTTATGAATCTCATCTCCAATGTGTTCCTTTTCAGTGTACCTTTTTTTCCTGGTTGTCCCTGAAATGAAGGAACTTGTCTGTGCTGCTCTGTTCCTTAATTTTTCTTTAAACCAGCTTTTTATTTTAATCTTTTTGAAGCATGTTTGTAAGTAAATTCATTTTACTTCCTATTTCACTGACTTTGATTACACTTCTCCTTAATGTCTTGTTGCTTCTGTTAGCTGCAGCTGACTAGTTTTATCAGTCTCTCCTCCCCAGATAGTTCTGGAACTCTGTGTTCTGAGGATTGTCTTTTCAGCAGGTCCTTTAACCCAGGGGTCTTTTGGTCACTAGCTTTTACAGCAAGCTGCTATTCACATTGGTCCCATGAGTTCTTTTAGCTTAAGTATGGACCCAGTTCCTAGCTTAGAACAGACAGTTCATATAAACCATAGTAAAGCCTCCGGGATTTAGCAGATGGGCATTGTAACGGAGAGAGTGTATAATTTGGATGTGAAATGGCGCTGTTCTCAAAGTCCACTGGCTTAGGTTCAGCCTCAGGCTTTCCTCTTCCTGCTCTAGCGCTCGGCTCGCTGCTGTCCCTGGAGTTATCCTCTTTCCAAGGCAGTACCCTGAAATAAACACACTCCAGAATAGACTCTAAACTATTTGCATTTACTCTTGGTTGCAGTAAAAAAAAAAAAAAAAAAAA
>CABHPH010127727.1:12755-26038 GCA_902168325.1 Peromyscus nudipes | reverse complement strand
TTTATTATGTATACAGTGTTCTGTCTGCATGCCAGAAGAGGGCGCCAGATATCATTACAGATGGTTGTGAGCCACCATGTGGTTGCTGGGAATTGAACTCATGACCTCCAGAAGAGCAGCTAGTGCTCTTAACCATTGAGCCATCTCTCCAGCCCCATGTCAGACTTTTTATGTGGTTGCAGGAGTCACTTGCACTTTGACCCCCTGAGCCATCTCCAGGCCCTCTTGGGCTTTTTTCTTTCTTTTTTTTTTTTTGAGACAGGGTTTCTCCATATAGTTTTGGTGCCTGTCCTGTCTTTCGCTCTGTAGACCAGGCTGGCCTCGAACTCACAGAGATCCACCTGCCTCTGCCTCCCGAGTGCTGGGATTAAAGGCGTGCGCCACCACAGCCCAGCATTTTTGTTGTTGTTTGTTTGTTTGTTTATTTTTCTTTCTTTTCTTCCTCCCTCCCTCCCGAAGCTGTGAACCGAACCCAGGGTCTTGTGCTTGCTAGGCAAGCACTCTACCACTGAGCTAAATCTCCAACACCCCTCTTGGGCTTTTTTAATTGCGCAGGGCCATTAGACAGGGGGTCCCATTGCCTGGCTGTGGAGGGTGGAGTATGGTTGGAATGCAGCCTTCACTATAGGCTAATTGTGGGACTTGGCACTGATGACTTATCTTTCTCAGTCAAAGCTTGGTGAGATCCAGATCATAGCACCAAGCAAGAGCTGTTGGGAGCATCTTCCCATGGCAACTCTTAGCATCGCTCTATTCCGGTTCATGGCCACCTGCATATTTTGAAGACTTTGATTGAAATCCTTGTTTCTTTCTAGCACAAATGTTTCGGTATTGGAGGAGGTTTGTTTATTTTCCCATTGTCAGTGAACAATTTCATCGTATTTCTGAAGCTTATGTTTTTAAACTCTGACTACTCCTCCTGCTTCCACTCTCTGAAAGCTAAGGTTGCAGGCGTACGTCATGATACCTGGCTGAAACTCAGACTTCTCTTGCATTAAAATAATCAGTTCAGTGGCTGGAGAGAAGGCTCTCAGCAGGTAATAGCGCCGGCTTCAGTCCTCTGCAAGAGCAGTGCGTGCTCTCAACCCTCAAGCCATCTCTCTCGTCCCAGAAGAGGAGCTTTTCAGAAACAAGCTCTACTTAAAATTGGCAAATCAAAGGCATTTTGATGCTAGCTCTCTCAGAATTCACAGAAAACCATGATGGGTGTTCATAATAGAGGGGAGAAAACACCCTCTCTGTGTAAAACAGGGAAACAGGGTGAACGGAACGGCTCTGTGGACATACAGTATGGATGGGAAAGGGTTAAAGGGTTAAGGGTGCTGTTAACTACCTTGGCCAAGCCTTGTGGGGGTAGCACACGCCTTTAGTCCCGGCACTCGGGAGGCAGAGGCAGGAGTATCTCTGAGTTTGAGGCCAGCCTGGTCTACAGAGAGAGTTCCAGGACAGTCAGGGCTACAGGGAGAAACCCTGTCTTGAAAAAACCCAGAACAAAACAACAACAACAAAAAACTCCAACAACAACCATAGCCATTATCTCACCTTGAAAAAGAGGAAGCATCCCCTATGAAAGGTGGGGTTAGTCGGAGAGCACACTTCTGATGACTTAAGGGACTTCAGTCTGAGTCTCAGTGCCACAAACTGGTGAATGAGGTGACAGGATTTTAGAACAAAATGAGTACCATTTTTGTTTTGTTTTGTTTTGTTTTGTTTTTGTGCAGAGAACATTTAATGTCACATACCAGACGAGAGAGTACATACTCTGCTGATTTTTCTTGTTTGCCTACTATTTTTCAGTAGCCAAGTTATAAGAAGAAAGGTGCTGATAGGAGATGTATACCTAAAAACTCATGTATTAGTCAGTTTAGATCAATCGTGCTGCATAACAAATAGACCTTGTGATTCATTTGGGGTGTGTTGTGATTCAGCACAATAGTCTTTGTTTTTTATACATACAAAGGATGTTGGTGATTGGCCCAATCTCCAGAGAAGCCATTCTTACACAATGACTTAGTAATACTGGCTCCCTCTTGTGGAGATGCTGTCTCAGTACAAGCTCTGCCAGTGTTAGTAGGCATGAAGTTGAGTTGTGATCCTGTTGGGATCCACCTTTAACAATTGGGAGAAGGAAAGGAATCATGGTATGTAGCTGAGTGGTCATGAACATTGGGAAAGTGCTTACTGCATCAGAGATACACCAATAAATGGAAGGACTGTAGTGTCACAACCAGATCACACATTGTAGTCAAAGGGTCTATGTTAATGAATGGTGAGTTTGTGTTTCATGAAACACTAATGTTGTATAAGCAAAGAATAAGACGGTACTTAAAGAATCAGTGTGAAAGCACTTCCTGGAGAAAAATCTATATAATCTTGAAAAATCTAAAGGCAATGAGCATGGCTTTAGTGCCTATATTCAGACAGAATGAAAAATAATAGTGAAAGCATGAATGGAAAGGACAGTCAAATCCTTAAGAGTTGTGATGCTGCTTAATGAATAAATGAAGGAGTTAGTTTGCAAAGCTTCCTGGAGGGCTGGCATTTTAAATTATGACATAAAGATTATTCATGTACCAGTTGCCTAACATGTATGAGGCCCTGCCTTCAGCCCCCAGGAACACACACATGCACACTCACTGCAGAGATTGGTATTCAGGGACTGAAAGGACTTGGGGACTGGTGAGGTGTTGTGGTCGGCAAAGTGCTTGCCATGTAAGCATGAGGGTTTGGATTGGGATTCCCCAGTACCTATGTAAAAGGCTGGCTGCAGTGGTACACAGACCTGTGATCCCAGGAGGCAGAAGGATCTTTATGGCTTGGTGACTAGCCAGCCTAGTCTAATCAAACTCCTCCAGGTCTGTGAGAGACCCTGTCTCAAAAAATGAAGTGAAGATGGACAGGTGGTATGGCACTCGCCTTTAATCCCAGCACTCAGGAGGCAGAGGCAGGCAGATCTCTGTGAGTTCAAGGCCAGCCTGGTCTACAAATTGAGTTTCAGGACAGAGAAACCCTGTCTTGAAAAACCAAACCAAACCAAACAAACAAACAAATAAATATATAAAGTGAAGGGTGATTGAGGAACATACCTGATATCAACCTCTGGTCTCACATGAATGTGAGGGGAGGGGTGTAGGGGGAAGAAGAGGAGGAGGAAGAGGAAGAAATAGAAGTGAAAAGCCTAACAACTCAGGGGTTTCAATTTTGCTTAGAAAATTCCACTTGGTGTTCATTGACATACAGAAGGAGAAAAGGATTACTAAACAGGGATCACTTTCAATGTGATACTTAACTGGTTGCTACCCTCCTCCACATTAGCTTTACTTTTTTTTTTTTTTTTAAGATTTATTTATTTATTATGTATACAGCATGTATGACTGCAGGCCGGAAGAGGGCACCAGATCTCAGTACAGGTGGTTGTGAGCTACCATGTGGTTGCTAGGAATTGAACTCAGGACCTCTGGAAGAGTAGTCAGTGCTCTTAACCTCAGAGCCATCTCTCCAGCCCAAGCTTTACTTTCAATTAGTGCTGTAGGAGAACCAAGAGAGAACATCTTGAGAACAGACCTATGTTAAAAGCTCGGTGAAATTCCACTGGAAAGCCTGTTGAAGAGTTCAATGGAGTAGGTGGGAAGTAAGGAGAAACCAGAAGCAAAGTTTAGCTAGCTATGCAAAGGCAGCAAATAGTCACCAGCAGAGTCTAGAGAGAATTGACACCAAAGGAGATAGAGAATCTTGAGATTGAGGGCTCTAGAAATGACCAATATGATTCAGTCTGGAGCATAGGTGCGCACTCATTCACAAATACCAGGTTGCCTTCCTGTTTGTTGCTGGTTAGGGATTCTTCTTGTTTTTTTGCTTATCTGTTCACCTGTTCTTAGAGTCATCCAATCAGATGGTTAATTATTATGGACAGACACACTGAGCACAGATTTGGCATTATACACCAAGGGTAAATCCCAGTATCTGTCTGCCAAGATGAATTTTTTTAGTGGGAAGAGTGTGAACTTTGAGGACTGATGTGAGTTTATAGATGCTGAGACACTCTTAGCTGCATGATTGTGGGTGAGTCAGTCATGTCCTTGAGGCTTTTCTTAACCATAGACCAAGGCAAACAATGCTGTGGTGGTGAGGACAGGATGAGGTCATTCACCCCCATTGCTGTAGATGTTGAATACATGTCTGAACCCTTCTTGGTAAGGAAAAGATAGCAATAGTTAAGGAATTTCTAAATTGCAAACATCCAGCCTAGTCCCAGTCTGTTGACAGAGGAAAGAAAGTTTCAAATTGGGGAGAAATCCCTGGTTATCAAAAATAAAATGACTGGTCTGATCTTTGAATATGCTAATAAGCAGAGTGAATGAATCTGGGGTGATGTTTTAGTCAGTGCTCTATTGCTGTGAAGAGACACTATGACCACGGCAACTCTTATAAAGGAAAACATTTCATTAGGGCTTGCTTACAGTTTCAGAGGTTTAGTCCATTGTCATCATGGTGGGGAGAATGGCAGCATGCAGGCAGACATGGTGCTGAAGAATAGCTGGGAGTTCTACATCTGGATTTATAGGCAGCAGGAAGAGAAAAAGCCACAGGGCTTGGCTTGGGCTTTTGAAATCCACAAAGCCTGCCTCCAGTGACACACTTTCTCCAACAAGTCCACACCTCCTAATCCTTTCAAATAGTGCCACTTTCTGGTGACCAAGCATTCAAATCTATGAGCCTGTTGGGGCCATTCTTATTCAAACCACCATAAATGAGAAATTTCAGGCAGGTAGATGTGGAATGAGCGTTCAGTGTTGGGACAGGGTTGTTTCTAAGTGACAGAGTGCTTGCCTGGTCTGAATGAGGTTGAATAACTAGCAATGTGCAAAAGATAAGAAAGAAGAGAAGACAAAGAAATACTGACCGTTTGCAAAGCCAATTTGACCCACACATTTAACATTTAGGGTCTTGTGTTTTATGAAAACTGCATTTGGAAATGGTGCCATGCACCTCAAAAGCTTGAAGATCAGTGAATGGAAGGAGCTGTTACGGGGGAAGAATTCACACTGGAGATCAGAATTTGAATGCAGTCTCAGAAGTAGGAGGAAGTCCTATTTTCCATTAATCTGATCCCCAAGGTCTCACCTGTGGCAAGGATCCTGATTAGATGATGTTCTTCTGGAGTAGGGAGGACCTGAGAGATATATTGAGACAAGAATGGAGGTGGCTACCTTATGACCAACCTAAGAAAGATGGAAGTGTCCTTTGGAGAAGAACGTCAGTGGATATAAGGAGAGAGAAGCCGGGTTGTGCTAACTAAGCCTTGGATGCCAGCAGAAAGTGTGGATCCATAGACCTGGGCCAGGGTATGGAATTAGACTAAAGGCAAAGTTTAAAAATCAGCTTTCAGCACTGTGTGAGAGGGATAATGATATGGACTTGGTAGCAGCCTTAGTGTCCAGACAGACCAACAGTGATAAGGTCCAGGGTGGCAGCTGTGGTCTGGAACGTCACCAGAAGTACGTATTGACATACCAGACATTAGGAAGGAAAATGAGAACAGTGACAGACTGGAGGAGGACAAAGGTACAGAAAGGGCTGTCACAGGTTCAGCCGCAATAGAGCCAAGACCTGATTTCAGAAGCTGGGAATGGTGGCACACACCTTTAATCCCAGCACTTGGGAGGCAGAGGCAGACAGATCTCACTGAATTCAAGGCTAGCCTAGTCTACATAGTGAGTTCCAGAAAAGCCAGGGCTACACAGAGACCCTGTCTCAACCACCCACCCACCCCCCAAAAAAGAAAAGACCTGGTTTCAGAGACTAGAGAACTGAGAAATGGCTGAGTTGGTGATGATATGCCTGCTGTACAAGCTTGAGGACCTGAGTTTGGATCCCCTGCATGCATGCACGCTTGCACACACACACACACACACACATACACACACACACACACACACACACACACACACACACACACAGCAGAGCATGGGCTCTAACAAGGGCTCAGTGAGGAGCAGTTGTGGAGATAGGAGGAGCCAGTCAGTCTATTCAGGCACTGAGCTCCAGGCTCAGTGAGTGACCCTGTCTCAAAACATAGAGGAAGATACCCATAATCAACCTCTGACCTTCACATGTGCACACACATGCGCATATGTGCGTGCACACCCCCAACACGCACACATAAACATACTCACAGACACTACACACACAGTCACACACAAAAAAAAATGAAAGGGAAAAAAGGGAGTTTAAAAAAGTATTATTATTGGTAATAGTGAGAGGACAGAACTGACATCATGGTGTCAGCTCTTGGGGGTCTGTTGCTGGGGATGGGCTGGGTGGGGAAGCATCGAGTCTGGAGCCTGTGTTTTTTTTTGTCAGCACTTGGAAGCATCTCTTTGCAGCCTCTCAAACCTGCTCTCCCACAGCCTTGCTGCAGCCTCACTTTGCAGGTGTGCTCTTTCTCTGACTTCCCAGTTCTCTTATCTGTGGTTTTCCAGGGGCACCCACAAGCCTGTCTTTGTGTGAGGGTGAATCTGAGCCTTGCATGGTCTGGGTCTATGGGATGGACCTTTGAACTGAGGGGCAAATATCAGCAGGCATTGCCCTGCCAATTCTTGCACCAAAGAAGTATTTTTGCACAAATGAATGTGCAATGATTTGGTTTCATGAGCATTTATTGGCATTACTCCTAAGTCAGTGGTGCTGCTCAGCCAGCATCAAGATGCTGAAGGCTGAATAGGTGCGGTCACGACAGGAAATGGGGTGTGAGAGAAACCGATGGCCCAAATGTGCTGTGAGAGTGGTGAGCTTTGCAGCTGAAGTTTTCTCCAGTCCTGCCTGGCCCACAGTCAGGACAAATCTCTCTCACCCGCCAGTCCCGCAGCCGCTCACACCCAACCCTAGTAAACACACAGAGACTTATATTTCTTATAAACTGTATGGCCGTGGCAGGCTTCTTGCTAACTGTTCTTATATCTTAAATCAACCCATTTCTATTAGTCTATAAGTTGCCACATAGCTCGTGGCTTGGCGATAATCATGGTGGCGGATGGCAGCATCTCTCTGACTCAGCCTTCCACTTCCCAGAATTCTCCTCTCTCCTTGTCCCGCCTATACTTCCTGCCTGGCTACTGGCCAATCAGTGTTTTATTTCTTAACCAATCAGAGCAACACATTTAACATACAGAACATCCCACAGCAGAGCTTATCCTTTATTTTGTGTCCACCTTGTTTCCCACCTACTCTATTTCTTTGTTCCTCCCTTTTTCTGTTTTCAGATATTTCAATGGAAGCAGAATACTCTTCTGTGCAAAATCATGCTAAATATAAAATGTGTGAGAAGTGTTACTGTTTAAAGACGGGCTTGCACATCTCCCACCTCACTGACCCTTTCTCCCATTACTCCATGAAACATCTGTATTTCCTTCTAGTTCATAACAGTCAGATAAACTAGTAGAGAGCAAATATTTTCATGCTTTCTCTCAGGTGTATTTTTTCTGTTATTTTATCAAGAATCAGTTTACGTTTTCCTTTTCTGATAACCTGTCTTATTGTTTTTAGTGTCTGTCTTAAATAATATCCTTTCCTAGTTTTTTAAGAATTATCTTGTCTTTTATAATGTCTTTAAATGAGCTTAATTTTTAAAAAGCTTTAATTTTATATGCATGACTGTTTTGCCTGCATGTATGTATTTGGAACATGTGTTGGCCCGGTTCCCATGGATGTCAGAAGAGGGCGTTGGAGCCCCTGGAACTGGAATTACAGATAGTTGTGAGCCAATATGTGGGTACTCAGAACCCCAGCTCCTCTGCAAGAGGAACAAATGCTCTTAATCACTGAGCCATCCCCCAGCCCCAAGTTTAATTTTTAATAGTATTTTCATGTATTTTGGTTTGTTTATTGTGTGTATATGCGTGTGCATCATGGCATACATGTAGAGGTCAGAAAACAAATTGCGCAAGTCAGTTTTCTCCTTCTGCTGTGTGTTTTCTGTGGATCAAACTCAGGGGATCAGTGTTGGCATCAGATGCCTTTTCCCACCAGTCCATCTCACCAGCCCAAAATGAGTTTAAATTTAATGTTTCTCTCTGCAGCCCTGGCTAGTCTGGGATTCGCTTTGTAACCCAGGCTGTCTTCAAACTTGCAGGGATCCTTACGCTTCTGCCTGCTGAGTACTGAGACAATAGGCATGCCCCACCATGCCCAGAGTCAGTGTGGATTTTGATAGGAGAGTTTATATGTTAACGTCAAGCATAACCATTATCACTTTCCATTTTCATTTGATCACGAATCTGTCTATTCATCTCTGATGACAAATGGCTCCTGCTAAGTCAGACTTGGCAGGTACTTCAGTTAGGTATTGTTGCCAAGCTCGATTTGAAATGGCAGCAGGTGGCTCCAGGACAAATGACTTAGACATCTAGAGGCCCACGAGAACTGGATCCTATGCCCAGAAAACCATACTGCACACATGCAGCCGGGAGCTATGAGATCCATCCATCAGGGTTCTGCGGGACAAGAGAAGAAATGGAAAAACACTCTTTCTTCAGGGGAGCTCAGCCTTTGCTCTTTAAGTCTTCCACTGATTGAATTATGGAGGGTAATCTGCTTTACTCACACCCTAATGACTGATGTGAGTCACATCTGAGAAAAATTCCTTCCCGGCAAAATCTAGACGGGTGTTTCATGGGACAACTGGGAACCTCAGCTTAGCCCAGTGGCAACACAAAATTAACTGTCCCCCTAGTACCATTAAGCAATAGTCAAATGAGAATGGGTGATTCTAAAAGAAATTGATGGCATCCAATAACAGCCTGAGCATCAAGGTCTCCTGAGATGAAGGAATACCAAGGTTGGGCTCCACCATCTCCCTTAGAAGTTCAAATGCTGTTTTTCTTTTGATGGCACCGAATATGTACTTATTTCTTTTAGTGGCCACCAGTTTTTCCTTGGACAGGGTAGCAGAGATTTCTAGAGAAACTGGTGTTGTTTCATTAGGCCTTATCTCCATCTTTGGGATCTGTTGGCCCTGGGGTTCTGAGGGCTGAGCCCTGAGTTATGGATGTATTAACCCTGCTCTTTGCTGTCCAGGCTGGCTTGCATACAGCCCAGAGCTAGAGCAATGCCTTCCCTCTGCCCAGCCACTGTTGCTGATGCTGCTTCCATCTTAGACTCCCTGGCTGGACAATCCCAGAACCCTAAGCATCTCTTTACTCGGGATATCTGGAGGATCCATAGAAAGTCTGTTCGCTCTTTGCAGTTAGTTACAGAAGAACTCCACTTGGCTTGGCTTAATTTAGTCAGCATTTTCATAACCCCCGCTGGGAGTGGATTTATGAAGCTAGGGGTAACGCTGCCTGTAGTTAAGAACAGGCATTCTGGACTCAAATCTTGGGCCCACCCAGATTTATATTGAGACACCAACACTTCATTTCTGTGGGAGACCCACCCAACCTGATTTCTTGGAGCCTATCTGTAGGGAAGATGGTCCTTCTGGCATCACACTGTGTCTGTGAAGCTTAAAGCGGGTTAGGATTGATTATTTTAACATGGAAAGTATTCACTGAAGTACATTGTGCTAAATGACAGTTTCTGAGTCGTGGGTAAGAAACCTCTTTTAGCAGGCACTTGTATTCGTTCATTTTTCAGAGGCTTTATTTCTGAGAGCGCTTCTGTGACAACATAGATTTGTTGAAACAAATTCAAGAGTATTATTTGCTCTCCTGAGTCAATTCTAGATGCCTGTGTTAAAAACAAAACAGTCAATTGCATTAGTTATTTTAGTTGGGTTTTTGTTGTTGTTGTTGTTTCTAGACAGAGTTTCTCTGTGTAGTTTTGGTGCCTGACCTGGAGCTCGCTCTGTAGACCAGGCTGGCCTCGAACTCACAGAGATCCGCCTGGCTCTGCCTCCCGAGTGCTGGGATTCAAGGCGTGCACCCCCCCCCCCCCCCCCACTAGCATTAGTTATTTTTCCCCTCGTTACAACCGAGTGCCTGGAATAAGAACCTACGTGAAGATTCCTTTTGGTTCATGGTTTGCAGAACAGTCCATCGGGGTGGGGAAGGCATGCTGCTGGAGCCTCTGTGGTGGCAGAAACGGCGGCTGCTTCTTGGTATTCTGACAGACCAAGGAGCAAGGAAGGGGACCAAGTGTAGTGAGAGGCTGAAGCATAACTTTTAGTGTCGGACCTCCAGGCCCCACCAGTTACCAACTTCCCCCAGCTAGGCCTGACCTCCTGATGGTGCCAGGGCCCCCCAACAACATCACCTGCTGGAGACAATCGTTCTAACACACAAGCCTGTAGGAGACATTTTACATTTTTTTTTTGTGTGTGTATGTGTGTGTGTGTGTGTGTGTGTGTGTGTGTGTGTGTGCCTGAACTTGGTTACTGGTTTAGTAAGATCACGATACTATCTATTAAGGTGGTAGGCAGCTCTGGGCTTCCCTCATTTGGGGACTGGAAGAGAAGTCCTTATTGGCCGGGCCACCTCTAATCAAGTCTTGGCATCTGTGCCAGCCCTCATGGGTTGTCCTTATTGCTAAGATTGCTGGCGCATGAAACCAGCCTGCACTAAATCAGCCAAGGTTCCCACATCCCGTAATGATGTCATCCCCAGCATTTACCTCTGCTTGTCTGCCTGTGAATGGGTTAATCCTGGCTTTTGCCTCCGACTTATTTTTGTAATTATCCCCATGTGCCTTTCACATGCTGATTTTTTTGAATCTCTTTTCCAAGCTTGACATGAGTAAGCAAAAGCTGAGATACTGTCATTTCCTAAATAGGCAAAGGGAAGATTTGGCCCATTATAACCACTCTGCCTGCTGAATCTGCGTTCACATGCTCCTCTCTAATGGAACTTTGAGGAATAACTGTAATTGAATAGCGCCTCCACTCCATCTGCAGATTCCACCAAATCAAACCAGAGATGGTTCTGTCTTGGTTTTGTTTGTCTCACGTTGTGTTTGTGCCCCATTGGGTAAAGCGTAAGTGCAGGTTTCATCTGGATGTATTTTCAACTCACAGAGGCAGTAATTGACTCTCTGACAATAGCCTCGCCTCCCAGGAGGATTCCTACCCGAGCTGCCATATTAAACCCGGCTAGTTCCTGGTTCCCTTCAAAGGTAATGTCCCATCTGTGGACTGTGCACTGGGGCAATGCAGAACTCAGAATTGGCAGTGGATGGGATCCAAAGCCCTTTCTGTTCCTCAACAGACAGAGCCGTTCTGAGTGTTTGAAGCTCGTTCTTTGCTCTCTGCAGAAGACAGCATGAGCTTGGCGGGTGTAAAGGTTAGCACTTGCTCTCTGGCTGTGGAGGGCAGGTGCTGCTGAGCCTTTTGCAGTTTGCTGCAGGATGCTAGCGAATTACAGCAGGTGGATCCTGCAGCACCTCTGCATCCAGCACAGTAGTGTTGTGTCTGATCCCATTCAGCCTCACTGAAACCCTTTGTACTGTGGCACCTGACAGCCAACGGTCCATAAACTCCTGTGGATTTGGACCAAGTTTCTGGTTCCTGGAGCTCAGCAGTTTTAAATCTTGAGAAGATATGGTTTCTGGATATGGTTTCTGCACCACGTTTGGTAGTGGAAAGAAAGAATGATGAATTCAGCATTATAACCAAGATGATTTGGGGACAAATTCACCAGAAGTGTGTCCAAATCTTTTGGTAGCCAGTGAAGAATGCATTGAGAGAGAGAGAGAGAGAGAGATGGTGGAGAGATGGTGGAGAGATAGCTGAATGGGTAGGAGTGTTTGCTGATCTTAGGACCCAGGACCAGTTCCTAGCACCCACATGGTGGCTGTCTTTTCTCTAACTCCAAGGGATCCGATGCTGTCTTCTGGATTCCTCAGGCTGTGACCACACATGTGGTACACATATAGATAGACAAGCAAGCAAAAGAACTCATACACAAAATTAAAAATAACTTAAATCTTTTTAAAATTTGAGAGTGAAAATTGTGTAAGCGCATAAAAGCTTGAATGTCTTTTAGAATGTGTCCCTCTAAATCCCCAAATAGATGTTCAGTGCTAGTCCAGTTACTCCCATAAACTGGGAGACACGCACATGCATGCTAGGAAAGAGTTAAAAGTTTCCACACCTCCTCCTACCGCCTCTGTAGCCACAGGCCACTGGAAATGCACACAGCTGCACATGCACACACAGACACATCACTCAGGTAAGGAACCTGTTTTGCAAGTTTTCTGGTTAAAAGTAGGTAGGGGGTTGGTGGGAGAGCAGAGCTGGGAAGCCTTACAAGTGTAGATTGAAGATTTTTCAAAACCCGAGTTTTCAAAGTAACTTTACCCGGCAGGGAGAGGCACGCGTGTGCCACTGTGATTTTTTTCCCCCCTCTTTCACTGATTAAGTGCATTGTTAGACAGGGAGGGGCAGATTAACGAATGCCTATAATTTTGATCATTGTTTTCTGCAAAACAGCTCAGGCTTTGAAAATGAAGCCACCGTTCTTGGCTACATTGCTGCCAACAGCACAAATTACACCATGCAAAGCTCCCAAGCCCCTCTGAAAAGGTTTCATTAATGAACAATTTCGGATGACTGTTTAAGTCTTTGCTTGACAGGTAACGTTGGCATGTAGGCAGGTGGGGTTAGGGTTTCCATGGAGATTTATGATGTCATGCTTGAAAGAGCATGTCAAGACAGCCAGTTTAACAAGTAGTTACTCAAAAAGTCCTATAGGCTACAAGTAGGCTTTATGCAAATGAGGAGAGTTTCACTGGGAAAAACTGCGAAAGAAAACAGCAGAGCCATGGAGGGGGGTTTACCTGACAGCTCGGAAGAGGGATGACTGGACAGTCCATTAGAAAAGGAAAGTTTCAGAAGATGGACTAGAAATTCTCCTTTTGCTGCCACCCCACCTGTGGAGTGCTCAGTACAGGTAAATACACGATTTTCTTTTTTTTTTTCTTTGTTTGTTTTTTTCCTTCCAATTATTGCCAAAAGATTATTTGGCGACACTGTGGTCTGCTCTGAGCATTGTTCTCTTGGCAGGAAGAATGGAGTCTATAAGTGTGGCTTTCCCACACGGAGTGTTCCAGCTTCTGGCCTGTTTTAAGGGCTTTTTGTTGTTGTTGTTGAATGAACTGAGATTTCTGAATAGAGCTGAAAAACAAGTGATGTATGATGTATGCATTATGCTGATTGTGCCAATGAAGAATGCTGTAAGAACTCCACAGATAAGGACTTACAGGATGGCTGAGAACTGAGATACTGTATGCATTTGTTGACTGTTTCCAGATGCTGTGTGTGTGTGTGTGTGTGTGTGTGTGTGTGTGTGTGT
>CABHPH010127727.1:0-12655 GCA_902168325.1 Peromyscus nudipes | reverse complement strand
GTGTGTGTGTGTGTGTGTGTGTGTGTGTGTGTGTGTGTGTGTATCTGAAGCTAAACCCAGGTAATTCTGGATTTTCCTTTTGTAAAATATGAAAAATAAAATCTCTGGAACATCTCAGAAATAACTTCGGAATCAGATGCACAAACAAGGGCACTTTTGTTTTCAAGTGTACCTGCATGTTTTTTCGTAAAAATGTTTTCTAGGACTAGAAAACAATAACCGTGCTGGACTCATTAGTTTGTAGACTTTTAAGAAAATAGTCATAAATAGCAAGAGGGCAGATGAAGGTTTTGTGGAAGAAGAGGGAAATAATGATAGTTCAAAAGCTTGCTTCTGAAAAGAAGCCTGGTCCCTGGGCAGTGGGGGCAGGTGGACAGCCCTGTAAGCCATTGGCTGTAGCAGCCCCTCAGGTGGCCGGAATCAGGAGTTAGCCAAAAGGGGTGTTAACTGTTCTGTGAGTAGTCAGGCTCTCCCTCTTTAAGAGAGCACAGAGAAAACTCATTTGTCTTTCCTATAAGCATGGGATTAAAGCCTGAGCTCAAGCTACCTGGAACCTGGGAAGCTGGAACTTCTGAGACAAAAGACTATTTAGAAGCTAATGGTAGGCTTTAAAATGTTTTGAATATGTAAGCATGGAATCTGAAATCTTGCAGTCTGAGAATGTGGATTAGCACCAGAATTGGCCCTCAGTGAAATTGTCATTAGCAGCTAGTGTGGAGGGTGACAAAGGAGACTGGTTTCCTCACACGCTAGCTGTGTGACTTGGGGAAAGCAAATCCATACCCTTAAGCCTCAGTTTTCACCTTCATACATCGAGGGTGACAATCATGGTGTTGTGGAACAACTCTAAGCTGCACGTATTCTGGGCTGTTTTTACTTAGGAGGCGCGAGACGTTTGTGTGATTGGGAAGAGTTGGTTTTTCCCTCTTCTTTTCTCTCCTTCTCCTCATGACGTTACAACAGCCAAGTAAAGACTTGCAGAGTCTGTGGCTTGGGCCTTACAGATGAGCAATCTATGACTCAAGAGATAAAGGGCAAGAGCATTCTACACTTCTGCAGATCCAGATTGTTCTTGTGTTAGCGAATATAGAGAAAAATAATTCATCATCAAAATAACTCCTAAGCAGCAGCAAAGCATGTTTGTCAAATATGTATATAAATTAATAGTGCTTGTGCCACTTGTAGAGAGCTGATTGCAGTCACATGAATTTACTTTTTACTGATAACATGCTCATCGGAGCTCAGGCTACTGTAAACACTCACATTTTGAAATTGCATCCACCTCACACTTTTCTGGGCCCACAGGAAGAATCATGTGTGGATGCTACAGTGATTGTTGAAGTGGGAACCAAGTCACCCAGGAACTCCTCATGGTCCAGGAGTTCCAGGCAGTGGCTCTTTACTTGCTTTTTATTCCAGGCTTTGCCAGCTCCTCCCTAGTCTCCAGATGTGCGAGACTAGACCATGGTTGTAGTCTACATTGTTAGAGTGGAAGAGACAATCTGTTTTTCATTGTGTTATTTTTAGCAGTGGCACTTTTTATTATTATTTGTTGTTTGTTTGTTTGAGGCAGGACCTGGCACGTAGCCCCCAGTATCCTTGAACTCACTATGTAGCCTTAGCTGGTCTCCATCTCGTGATTCGTCTCTTGGGTGCTGGGATTACAGGTGTGTGCAGTATCAGCCTCTTGAGTAACAACAGTGTATATCGTCAAGGGAAAGAGTCTGGTAGTCCTGGGTTTTCCTAAGCGCTTTCCAAAGTTCCAGGTTTTCAGAGCTGCCCAGATTTGAAGCTGTAGGAGAGGCCCCTGGCAGGAGCTTGGGTGGGCTCTCTTGATCCTTGAGTGGCTCTGACATCTGAGCTGCTGAAGCTCTGACTGCACTCACGGCTAGATTAATGCCAGTGGTCAGATGAACCCTGCTTTATGGCTGACTCCAGCTTCCAGCCCCATGCGGGGACCTGAGGAAAATCTCTCTTTGGTTATTTTATCTCCAGAAACAAGTCCAAAAGTAAATCTTCATTTCATAAGAGAGTTACGCCACCCAGAGGTTTACCACAGGGTAGAGAGTTCACCTGGCATGAAATCCACCAGCACCAGGGATCCAAACTTTCAGATAGGTTTAGAATCACTAAGGAATATCCATTTTCTTTTTAACTGGCAAACCTCACAGTCCCTCTGCTCTCTGTTACACTTAATTGTTGTGATTGAACCTATATTGGGTAAGTAAACAGTGATTGCATACTGCAGTTTGGAACATGGCAGCGTTTGGTGGAAGGTTCAAAGCCGGAGAGGGTGGAGTCTAGGTGCTTGGGATCAAATCCCCCCTCCGTTACTTACCTGTTGTACAGACTTTCAGTTGGAGGGCATTCATTTGCTAGTCAGAGCAACTGAATTTTATCTTCTTTTACCGTCTTATGGATTGAACTCAGGCCCTCCCTCGTGTTAGGCAAGCCTGACGTCCCCAACCTGAGGTCTTGAGTTTTAGAAGTCTCTTAGTAAAGGAGTTACTGGTCTTACATATTGTTTTATTGCCCTATAAATCTTTCATTTCTTTCTTTCTTTTAAAAGGAATGCACTGGAATGCCCTAAAAAAATTGTAACTAGAAGTTCTTGGTGGCTGACTGTGGAGGAGAGAGAAGAGACTGTTCTGTGTAGGAGGAGAAAGCTATTGCAGATGCTGATTACAGTACAGGCCCTTTTGATGTTATTTACTGCTGCGCTTCGTTAGAAGCACCCAAGTTGACAGTGTGTGTGTGTAAACCCCTGTGCATGCATTTGTTGGCTGCTGACCCTGAGCCTCATTTTACTGGGCAAGCAGTCTACTACTGTGCAGCACAGTCAGTCCCAAGCAGCCATGTTCTGAAGCTATTGGAGAGTAATTTCTAGATTTTTAAAAACTGTTTGTTTTATTTTGTTTTGAGACAGGGTCTATCTCTGTAGCCCAGGCTGGTTTCAAACTCATGATCTTCTTACATGTTGGGATTCGAGGCACATATCACCATGGCTGATTTCTCCAAAACCTCTTTGTTTCAGAGAAACTCATCATGAGAAAGCCCTGTCATGACAGGTGACTTGGCCATGGCTTGTCCTCCTGGTGGGTGGCCACTGACAGCAGAGTTGGGGGAGAGTAAGTAGAAAGTAGTACTCACCAGTGCATCGTCAAATTGTGCTCTTAGGTTCTTCAACTGTTTTACAGGATGCAAACCTTCCAGAGGGGACCAAAGTTGGGACATATTTTTATTGTACATTGTAAAGCATAAGGCCTGTGATTTGGGGAACACTTCTTATTTTAATGTGAATTTCCCCATAGGCCTTTACAAAATCAATTGCCTTTTCATAAACCCCCTGACTTTCACATTTAACTTGTAACTGGATGAAAGGAAATATGGGTGGATGATTTTCATTTTTCTCCCTGATAGAGGCATAAGATTTAATTAAGTGTCTCTCTTCTTTTTCCTCCTCTTCTTCTGCCCCCACTGCCTCCTCCTCCTCCTTTTTTTTTTTTTTTTGTTTTGCATTCTTGGATGAGACCTAGGTTCTCAAACATCCTAGGCAAGTTTACACCCTGAGTCCACCTGTAGTCTCCAGGCCAGTGCTATGAGATATCTAATATCTTTCCTCTTGCTGTTCATAACCAATGGAATAAATCCTTGGTTTATTACAACTGTGTGGCCTCAGAAAACTGGAGACCTTTGGAGCTGTGGGCTATGGCCGGAAGAATAAAATCAGGACAGCCTTGGTAGTGACAAAGCAAGGATCCTGGACCGGCTTTTTCCTGGTGACAGGAATCTCTGCTGTGTTTGCTTCAGAAAAGAGACTAACTACACAAGAGATTGAGAGTTGAGATCCCTGGCTGTGTGATTTGTAAGAACAAATGTAAAATGTTACCATGTAGAGAAATCTCTGTCCCGAGCTCTCCCAGAAAGGAATGTACAGCTCAGTTTATGGGACCTATGAGTTCTGTTAGCCCAGAGTCCAGTGGGTGTTGGGATCTAAGGCTCTTTTCTATGTGCATCATGGTGGGACATTGCATGACTTTGCCATTGCATAGTCGTTGTACCTCCCATTCCTGGTTGGTCCTAACTAAGTAACAGATGTGATACTGGGCTTCCTCCTCTCAGTTCCTTTAAGGTTAGCAAATGCAGATAGTCACATTGGCCCCATTAAACTGATGGCAGGCTTCCTTAGGACTGTTGGCCTGCCCTGTGTCCTGCTTAGATCACACAGGATGGAGAAAGCAAAAATCCTATCTGGACGATGTCTGTACTGGGTAGCCATGTGGTACTGCGGATCCTTCAGAGGCAACTGGCTTTGACCTTTCTCCTGCTGCTCAGCAGTGAAGCAGGCTGCTGCCTCAGTTGCATCTGGAATAGCTAGAGAGCGGGTCTGATAGTCCCATGGTCATTTTCTCTCTTCAGTGTTGAAGTGTTTGTGAATAGCAGCACTCAGGGCATCAGGAGGACATCACATCCCATTTTCCGTGTAGTTGTTAGTAAGGTAAACACACCATAGCTGTCATTTGGCTTTCTGTTCCATGGGAGAAAATTTGTTGTGTAAATGTCTCTTTGAATTTTGCACTAAGGAACTTGCATGGATTCCCTTCTCCAGTGGTGTTTGTGTTTAATTCCTTTCTTATATTAAGTTTTGTGACTGTTGAAGAAAGTACCTCAATTGATTGCCTCATGAAGGACAATTTTCAGTCTCTTTGTGCAGTGTATGTGTGTCCATGTATGTATGCCTGTGTGTGTGTGTGTGTATGTGTATGCATGCATGAGTGTGAGTGTGTATATCCATGTGTCTGTGAGTGTGTGTGCATGAGTGTGTTATGTTGTGTTGTGTGAGGGTGTATGTAGTGTGTGTATGTGTGTGTGTGTTTGTGTATATGTGTGTGTATGTAAGACTGTGCATAGTATAAAGTGTCCTAGAGCAATTCTGTTTTAACAGCAATTATTGGAGTGGTCCCATATCTTGACCTGACAGTTTTCAAATTGCATTTAGATTCCTGCCCTTTTGTTTCCCTGGTGAGTACTATTGTAATGACCCTCCTTGTATCTATAAACATATCAGCACATCTAAGGGACAAATTTCTGGAAGTCAAATCAGAGTACTAGTGTTGAAAGATGTCACCCAAACATATTTAAGAAACACTGGTTAGTATTGTGGATAGGAATATTACAGAGAATGTTACATCACTTTCGTATGATCCAGTCACTGTGTTCATAACAAATGATAGAAACCCTACATATAGATGTGAACACATGACTAAGTTTGGCTAAATAAGCACTGCACAACACTGGCATCACGGGTGTGATTCCATCGATTTTAGAAAGAGTGGGCCACATTTTTATTGAAAAACATGTAACCAGGTGGTGGTGTCCCACGCCTTTAGTCCCAGCATGTGGGAGGCAGAGGCAGGCGGATATCTGTGAGTTCGAGGCCAGTCTAAGGATAGTCAGGGCAACATAGAGAAACTCTTTCTCAAAAAAAGAAAAAGAAAAAGAAAAAGGATGTATAGTTTCTGTGTACTTATCTACAAATGTCTAGATTAATAATCATCGAATCAGAAAGAGGAGCCAGCGGGGTAGCGAGAATGGAAGTGTTGGTTTTTGATTACTTTACTGTTTAGGTTTTTGTCACATGCAGGCAATGCTTTGACTTTAAAACACAGTTTAAAACAAGAATAGTTGTCCTGGACTCTAGCCTGTGTTCTCAGGAAGGAGGGCAGCAAACTAGCAGGTGGACTGAGACAATGGCCTCATCTCCGCCCCAGGCAACCCCTGTTGCTTGTGCAAGGAAGGAGTGCTTTTTTCTTTTTCCCTTTTCTTTGTGGGAGCAATCACTTTTGATACTAGTTTGGGTCCTGAGCAACAGGTTTGTTTGGCTGAAATATTTTTAAGCAATCTGAACTTCTCAGCAAAAGCAGCCCACACATCTTTGTAGGGTAGAACACCTTCCGGCCATCACACAAGGCGCTTGCTGTATAACCAAATCCCATACCTTCGCAGGTGTTTTCTTGATTTGGTTTGGTTTTGAGGTAGGGGTCTCATTGTGTAGCTATTGCGTGAGGGCTTTTAATTTCATGGTTGATCTTTCTGTCACAGCTTCCCAAGTGCTGAGATTATAGGGGTACACCCCCCCCAATTGGTATTTATTTAAGTTTTCATGGGAAGGCTCTAGTTATGCAACAAAAATTCACCTTCCCAAACGAAGCTCCATCTTAAAACACAGCATATTGCAATTTGCAAACTGTACTAGAGCTTTTCCGTTCAGAGTAAAAGAAGCCAGTGATAAAAGGCACAACCTCAGAGAATGTCCTGCTCAGAAAAACTCAAAAGAAGCACTACGTTGTGTAGTCCCAACACACCAAAGAAAGTTTTGGATGTTGTGATTTGAAGCTCCAACTCTTAACTCTTTTTTTTTTTTTTTTTTGGTTTTTCGAGACAGGGTTTCTCTGTATAGTTTTGGCGCCTTTCCTGGAACTCACTCTGTAGACCAGGCTGGCCTTGAACTCACAGAGATCCGCCTGCCTCTGCCTCCCACATGCTGGGATTAAAGGCATGTGCCATCGCTGCCCGGCGTAGTGCCAACTCTTTAATCCAGATGTGCAGAATCTGTCCAGCCCTCAGTGGGATTGATTTGTGGGTCCTGTTAGCATAAACAAGCGCTGTCTTCACAGTAACTGCGTTTCCTCCCTTCTCCTCAGTTACTGCTCATGAAACTCCATTATCCAGAGACATCACGGTTCTGCAGCTAATGGCAGATGCATCTCAATGCCGTATTTCACAACTGTGCACAGGCTTGCCATCAGTCAGCTAACCCAGAAAGAATCATGAGAAATAGCTCAGTTTAGCAGAAAAAGAGGAAGGTCAAGGCTGTGATGTGCAAATCAAGGGAAAGCCGTAATTGAAGCAATTTCATTAAAGAGAATATAATTACTGTTGCCCTGGGAGGAGCTAGGTGACTTCTAAGCCAAATACAGCTTTTATAAATCATTAAAAAAATGGGCCAAGCTTCCCATATTGTGGGATAAATAGTGATATTTTCTTCCTCCAAATATTAGATATCATAGGTTACTTTGTGGAGGTGGGCACACCTGTGACATGGTGGACCTGTGGAATTCAAAGGACAGCTTTTGGGGAGTGGTTTATCTTCCACCGTGTAAGTTCCAGAGGTTGAACTTGGGTCATCTGTCTCGGCCACAAGTCCCTTTGCCTGCTGAGCCACTTTGCCAGCCCACCACAGAGTTTTTATGGCACATCGACACACACAAATGAAATTTCTCTGTGTATTCCAACTCAATCTAGTCCAATCCAATTAAACTTTTCATGGTATATATCTAGGGATCACTGCAACACATCACTACATGTCAGAAACATCACACAATTATGTCTACTATAATTATTATTTTTTTTAAATATAGAAACATCCATGTGTATGAATAGATACATATAGGGCCACCGAGATGACACAGCAGATGAAGACTCTTGTCACCGAGCCTGATGACCTGAGTTCACTCCCTGGGACCTATATGGCAGGATGAGAGAACATTCTCCAGCAGTTGTCCTCTGACCTCCACACGCACACTGTAGCGCTTTGTCCTACTCCACACACACACACACACACACACATATGCAGCACACACCATCGCACAAATTAATAAAACCTTTTAAAAAGAGATACGTGTAAAAATAATACCAAGACTGAGAATAAGGGAGAGTCTTGATTCCAAAGGAAAAGGAATTGGTTTTGGTTTTCCAGACAGGGTTTCTGGCTGTCCTGGAACTCACTTTATAGAACAGGATGGCCTCAAACTCACAGACATCTGCCTGCCTCTGCCTCCGAGTGCTGGGATTAAAGGCGTGGTCGGCCACTACCACTGGTCACACGAGTGGGGATTTGAACTCAGCAATTTTAACTCCACACCTGTGGCATCATTCTGGGATTCCCTAAGGCGTGTGCTGTGAGAAGTGGTTTCTTGAGGAGGTCAGATTTCAGATGCTGTCTGTAGTCAGCCAGGAAGATTTACCTGGGGAGGGGGGGCCCAGGTGCAGGGTCTTCCCATCTCTCTCCTCCCATTTCAACAACCGAGGGGTGGGGAGCTAGGTGGGAAGAGACACTTGCTCTGCCCTGAAGTCAGTCAGGCTTGTGAGGAATGTCAGATGCAACTGCGAAGCAGCTCTCTTCCCAGCACAGAGATCAGAAACAGGTCCTCTGTGGACAGGCCCTCAGAGTTTGCAGAGCACTGCTCCATGCTCCGTGCCCCCAGCCCCTCCCCCACCCACGTTTTCTGTTTCCTTGTAGGATTTCAGAAGTGCTCACTGGAATGGAAGAGACAAATTAGGCAACTTCCATAGCCAGAAATAAGACTGGATGGGACAAGGCTGGCCTGGGACCAGGGTCTCTAGGAAAGCCTGTGTACAGATCTCGGCGAGTTTCCATAAAATACTAAAACTTGGTAGGGGCCCTAGCGCCGCGGCTGCGCAGGGTGTGTCAGAGCAGAGAGTGACCGCTTGGCGTCTGCATGTGTGAGGTCCTGGATTCCATCTCCACCACTGCAGAACAGAAAATAAACACGAGTCAAAATTAAAATCACTGAAACTTGTTCGAGGCCAGCCTGGTCTACAGAGCGAGATCCAGGACAGGCACCAAAACTACACGGAGAAACCCCGTTTCGAAAAACCAAAAAAAAATTCACTAAAACTTTGTAGAATCAGGTGGTTTTGACGCTAAAATAAAATTTCTTGTACCCCAAGGATGAAAACAACAACAAAACAAGACCCCTGAAACAAACCCAAAATATATAAACATACAATCAACAAATCTGGGGCTTCACTTCTTTGTTAGAAAATGTGCAAGAGTCAAGTTAAAACAAGGCACAGGTTTTGGGGTTCACACAGAGCTCCACTTTCTGCCCTACACCTGTCTTGCTCACCTGCCTGACCTCTGCTTCAAACACTGACCATAACCAAAATTTGTGTCACATTTTTCCTGGAAGCACTGTGCTGGGGTGGAAGGAATCTCACCTCTGTCGTTGGACAGACTTAGTTTGAGTTCTGGTTGTACCGCTTGGTATTTGAGTGGTCTTGAGCAGATCATGCTCTGCACAAGCGTCTATTTCTCCTGCATGGCAAGATCATCTAGATTCGAGGTGTGAGGAGTACTTAGGCCAGTATCTGGCATGTGGTGGGTGCTCGGCACCTGGCAGTAGCTCTACTGGAAACATCCCATGACATTTTATGAGGAGCAATGGCTTTTTGCCCAATGCCTCAGTTATTGTGAGGTTGTTCTGGGTGGGAGGGGACCTTGAGCTGCTACAGGAATCGCCCTAGCTTCCTGGAGAAGGAATCTGAAGCTTGGGGAGTTCACCAGTCCAAGATTGTTCAGTTTCTTAAAGACGAACAGGTCCAAAATGAGTGGCTTTCCACTGACAAACAAAAAAAGGGTCCTGGGAATTGGTTTGGGTGTTTAAGCTTGTGTATTATTTTCTTTTTGTGGTCTGTTTTAGAAACAGGGCCTCACTATGTAACCTTGGTGGAACTCACTGTGTAGACCAGGCTGGTCTCGAACTCAGAGATCTGCCTACTTCTGCCTCCCAAGTACTGGTATTAAAGGTGTGTGCCACTGTGCCATCTTTATGCTAATTGCAATGGCCTTATTCTCACACTTAATAAGTCACATGCTTGCCATGCATGGGTACTATCCGTCACTTTGAACATTCACTGTGGGCCAGAAACATGTCACTTAAGGGAGAGGGTCTATTGTGTAGAGAATTTTAGATCCATATAAATGCCATGAAGGAAAAAAAGAGGGCTATATGGGAAGAAGCCATCCTAGAAAATAATGAAGCTTAGATTTTTCAGGAGGAAGAACATCCAGGGCAGAGATCCCGAGGCACAGAGGAACTTCTTTGTTGAATAACTCAAGTGACCCGGGCAAGGTGGCTGCAGTTCCTGAGCAGCATTTGGGGCTTTGGAGTGTTTTCTTCCTGTAACACAGAAGTGGTATAGCCAGGGAGTGAGAATGGTTCATATTTTTAGCATTTGTTCAAATGTATTGTACAGAAAGCCACCTAGGCAGGAGATACTGATTGACCCTAAGTCCTTCTCCATCAGTGCAGCTATCCTCAAAGGAACACTGTAGACGTCTAAAACATACTGGAGAGCCCCACAGCCAGCACTTCACAGAGTTCTGGGGATCTGTCAGTGATTTGTGCCTCCTGGTCCCATGCCTGGTATTCAGAAGCACAGTTCCACAGTCTGTTATCAACCCAAAAGGGCAAATGTTATTTCTGTTCTATTTTCCCTGCTTCTAAACACATTCAGAAAGTGCACTGGGGTTTCTAAAGTGTTTCCTTTTGACCACAAAACAAGGTACCCAGGAGTGCAAGGTACCCAGCATGCAAAGTGCACAGCATGGGATGTGATGATGTCTGAAACAAGATACATGCACATTAGGTTCCTGGGTCAGGGTTGTTACAGTGACAGGATAGTACCCTGACCTTTGACTTGTCATCTGCTCTCAGCAGAAAAAGAGAAACCAGTAATATATAGTTCAGAGAATTTGTTGAAGCTTTTCCTGCAACCTGGCTCCAGCCAGGCACTTAATGCACTCTGGGGAGGTTGGCAAAAATCAAAACCACAATAGCAACAAGAAAACAAACAAACAAACAAAAAACATAAAACTGGCGTGTAGACTGGCTTTTGGTTTTGTTTTGTTTTTGCTTTTTGTTTTGCTCTGACATCAAATCCAGGACCTCAGCATGCTCACTCAGCCTGTGCTCTGCTCCTAGCCTTGGGCCGTCAGCATTGCCAAGTCCCACTGACACCTTCAACAGTGGGGCTTGTCCAGTTTGGACTTGTTTGTGAAAATTACTGGCAAGCCCATGAGGTAGCATTCGACTCCTGCACTTTACAGACAAGGAAGTGGGCTTTGGAGAAATGATGTGGTCTGGATTAGTCTTGCCCATAGGAGCCAGAGACGGATCTGAAAGTGGGTTTATATGACTCTTCAGAGACCATGACAGTAGCCAGGTGGGGTGGCTGATATAGGCCATTCCATCTGAAGCCTAGGGTGGGAGCAGGAAAGTCCCTGGGTGGTTTTTTCCAACATTTGGATGTCAAGAGTTTATTCAACTCTTTATATGAACATTTGATATGGTTATTACTGAAGCTCCAAATTGATGAGGCAATTGGCCCAAACACCAGCATTGAAACCAGTTGGCAATCCAGGCTTTGTCATTTGCTGCTGATTTCGACAAAGCTCAGCCTCTAGGCCCCACTGCCTGTGTGCATGAACTGTCCCAGCATATACTGAGGAGCCAGAAATGGTTCCTTCCCACGAAGCTAGCTCCAATTTTCTTTAATGGCTGGTATGTGGGTGGGGCTTCTTCAGCCAAGTGAGATGTATGTTAAAGAGACACATTCTTGCTGGGATTTTTGGTGTCCATATCCGCGTTTCGTAAAACTCCGCCCATAGTGCATTTGCATAGCAGTGAGAAAAACCAGTATTTTCTATCGGGGAGTGAATCACACTCCCAATCCTGAGCCTGCCTGTCTGTCTGTCTGTCTGTGGGTTGTGGCTGGCCAGCTAGCTGGAAGAATGGACTAGGCTACAGTCCAGCTGCACCTGGAAAGGGCAGGACCTGTCACTCATGGGCCGGACCCTTTTCTGCTCAGAGAACTCTCAGGTCTGGCTGATGGCTGCAGCTGGCCCTGGACATGGAGTCTTCAGCCTGCTCTCCACGGGAAAGGCCAAGGAGGGAAACAGGCCTTGGTTATTTCTGCTGTCGGGGGTCCCACGGTGAAGCAAGCAGGAGACAGGTACACAAGTCTGTGATTCTAGGGGTTGTCTCTCTTCCCAGGTGTCTGTAAACTGCTGTGTCATGTTTCTGATTCCTGGCCACTTTGTCCTGAGGGGGAGCCAGGAAGGGCCAGAGGTCATACGGTCATTTTTAAAATTATAGTTCTCGGGTCCACCTTGATTGTTCTCAACTGTTAATCTTGTTTAATAATAACTAAATTGCTTTTCTTTACTCTGAAAAAAATGTTTTTCTTAATTTTCTACTCGAAAGTAGGAAGCTTTTCTCTTGATTATATTGAAATGTTTCTAACTAAAGCATAATCATTGTGGCTCACCTTGCTGGACTCTGAATTCATGCCTGTGGGCACCTGGTTTAGAAATGCCAAGTAAAAGGGGGAAACAGAGTGCTGTTGCTTAGCACTTAGTGGCTCTTGTCTACAAATCCCAGTGTTTAGGCTGAGAGTTCAAGGCCTGCCTGGGATACTGACTGAGACGTAGCCTCAAAAAAGCAAAAAAATGAAAAACAAACAAAAGCCACCTCCAAGCCAGTTTTCTCAGAATCAAGAGATGCACCTCTCTTTCTTGTCTTGCTTTCGTTCTCGTCTGTGTGCCGTTTAGCTCTGTTGTTTTTGGGGTGCCAGAGATGGAACCCAAAGCGAGCTAAGCAAAGAGCTCTACCACTGTGTTACACCTCAGCCTGTGAGTTTCTCAAAAGCTTACGCAGCTGCTTCTGAACTGGGCTGCCTCACCTCTGCAAAGGGAAGATGAAGCCTGGGCATGCTCCGTCTTGTTCCTGCCTGACTTAGAACCCCTATTGATCTGGGCAGGAGCTCTGCAATCCTCAGAGACTGGGCA
>CABHPH010127724.1:24143-53416 GCA_902168325.1 Peromyscus nudipes | reverse complement strand
AGAATGGCTAAGATCAAAAACACTGAAGACACCTTATGCTGGAGAGGATGTGGAGCTAGGGGAACTCTCATCCACTGCTGGTGGGAATGCAAGCTTGTACAGCCATTTTGGAAATCAATACAGCACTTTCTTAGAAAATTGGGAATCAATCTCCCCCAAGATCCAGCTATACCACTCTTGAGCATATACCCAAGGAATGCTCAATCATACCACAAGAGTACTTGCTCAGCTATGTTCATATCAGCATTGTTTGTAATAGCCAGAACCTGGAAAAAACCTAGATGCCCTTCAACTGAAGAATGGATAAATAAACTGTGGTACATATACACAATGGAATACTACTCAGCAGAGAAAAACAATGACATCATGAGGTTTGCAGGCAAATGGATGGATCTAGAGAAAATCCTCCTGAGTGACTCAGAAAGACAAACATGGTATGCACTCACTCATGGGAGGATGCTAGATGTGGAGCAAGGATGACTGGACTGCTACTCACATCACCAGGGAGGCTACCTGGAAAACAGGACCCCAAGAAAGACACGGGGATCACCCATTGATGGAGAAATGGATGAGATCTTCATGAACAGCCTGGACATAAGTGGGGGAAATGAAGGGCGAGGGTCAAGGGAAAGAGAGCTTGGGGGAGCGGGAGACCCCAGCTGGATCAAGAACAGAGAGGGAGAACAAAGAATAGGAGACCATGATAAATGAAGACCACATGAGAAGAGGAAGAAGCAAAGTGCTAGAGAGGCCCACAGAAATCCACAAAGATACCCCCACAATAGACTGCTGGCAATGGTCAAGAGACAGCCCGAACTGACCAACTCTGCTGATGTGATGGCCAAACACCCTAATTGTCATGCTAGAAACCCCGTCCAATAACTGAGGGATCTGGAAGCAGAGATCCAGGCTAGGCCCCGGGCAGAACTCCGGGAGTCCATTTGGCGAGAAAGAGGAGGGTTTATATGAGCGAGAATTGTTGAGACCAGCGTTGGATAAAGGACAGGGACAAATAGCCAAATGAATGGAAACACATGAACTATGAACCAATGGCTGAGGAGCCCCCAACTGGATCAGGCCCTCTGAATGGGTGAGACAGTTGATTGGCTTGATCTGTTTGGGAGCCATCCAGGCAGTGGGACCGGATCCTGTGCTCATTGCATGAGTTGGCTGTTTGAAACCTGGGGCTTATGCAGGCTCGCTTGGCTCGGCCTAGGAGGAAGGGAATGGCCCTGCCTGAACTGAGTCCACCAGGATGATCTCAGTCCTCGGGGGAGTCTTTGCCCTGGAGGAGGTGGGAATGGGAGGTGGGCTGGAGGGAAAGGGAGGGGGGCAAGAAGCGGGGAGAACAAGGGAATCCATGGCTGATATGTAGAACTGAATGGTATTGTAAAATAAAATTAAATTAAAAAAATAAACTACTAAGAAAGAAAACAAAAAAAAAGAAATGCAAGTTAGTTGTTAGTCATTATAATCAAACTTATATTCATATTAGGTATGCTTTCAAGGTTAAACAGAGGTTTAGATAGACAGTTTAGATAGACATTTTCTGTTTAAACACTTCAGAGATCTACAAAATATGGTATTTAAGAGGTTTTAATAATAACAAGTGTCTTGCTGTGTGGTGGTGGCATATGCTTTTAATCCCAGCACTTGGTAGGCAGAGGCAGGTGGTTCTCTGTGAATTTGAGGACAGCCTGGTCTACAGAGTGAGTTCCAGGACAGGCTCCAAAGCTACAGAGAAACCCTATCTAAAAGACAAACAAAAACAAACAAACAAAAAAACCCAAGAAGATGATGGGCATGGAAGAAACTCCATATGAAGTTTACTTTGTGGCAAAAGTTAGCCACCGAGTGAAAAAATGCCCTTGCCTTAACTGCTGACACTGTGCCATCCAAATGACACAAGCAGGACACAAAAGACTGCTGAACTTTGCTACTACAAGGTAAGACAGTCCTGCTGAAAATTCTGCCTCACAGATGAGTCTGTCAGATATTCTAGGCATGTGGTCTGAAGATGGATGCTAAAACATTGCAAAGGGACTTTGGGTGACTACTCAGGCAGCAAGATGTTTCCTGTCATTTTGGAAGTCACTTGTTTATACTTCCTGCTTACTCAGTTAAAAGTATTTCTTTCTTGGGGCTCTAGAGTTAAAGACTATAGTTAAAGACTATAGTTAAGAACTATAGTTTTCTGTCGCAGTTAAGGCAAAATGGGTATGTGGGGTCACATGGATTCATGGAAAGAAGACTCAGTGGCACCTTAAGAATGACTCTAGCTTTTCATGGCTGCAGAGGGGTTCAGCCTCTAAGGACTGAAGCCTTTCCCTTCACCTAGGTCATTTTTTCTCTCTATTTACAGTATAGTCAGTTAATTTTCATATGCTCAAAATAACTTGAAAGGAACTCACAAACAGTGCCAAGTGCAAATTCCTCAATTTCTCAGGTACCATGGTTTGCCAGGTTTCCTGAACCAAGTTTTGCATAGGTCTTTGATCTCTGGGAGACTCTCTGATCTTTGACTCTCAAGCAAGATTCACATAGGGTAATAAGAGAAACAAAAGCAATTAATTAAACAAAGGATGGATTAGGGCTAGGTACTACTCTCTGGAGCCAGGCCTGATATAGCGCAGCATGAAGGCAGCCACAGTTTTCCTTGTTAACAAATTCAGAAAAGAAACTCATTAAAGAGGTGTAAAGTGTGTACATTTGATGACAGACATCAAAAGATAGTTTTAAGTTGGTAATACAATTAGGATAGAAAGTGAATTAGGTACAATACTTTGTACTCACCCAACCAGGATAAATAATTGACTATTTTCTCTGAATTTGTCAAATGTTAGTGGACTAAACATTGTTGATGTAATTATTGCTTATATATTGTATATATTGTTAGTAATTATTGTTAATATTTTTCTTATACTAGTTGTAAACTTTTTATTTTAGACAAAAAAAGGAAAATGCAATGATATTTTGTGTATGCTCTAACAAAAAATGCTAGACTGAATATCAAAGGCAAAGCCAGACACTAGTTAGTCACAAAGGCCAGGCAGTGGTGACATACACCTTTAATCATAGCACTCAGGAGGCAGAGGCAGATAGATCTTTATGAGTTCAAGGTCAACTTGGGCCACAAAAGAATGATGCAGTTTAAAAGAGAAACAGAGCCTGGCAGTGGTGGCACACACCTTTGATCCCAGCACTTGGGATTTCATGACTTTACTACCAGCACTAGGGAGGCAAAAACAGGGAGTGATATATTTGGGTGAAGAGAGGAATATAAAGAGGCAGGAGACAGGATCTCAGCCCACTTTCAGGCTGATTTCTTAGAGGTAAGAACTAGTGGCTGACTGTTCTGCTTCTCTGATCTTTCAGCATTCACCCTAATATCTGACTCTGGATTTTATTAATAAGATCAATTAGAAGTCAAGTTATGTAATTCCTTTAAGTATTTTTTCTTCCCAATAGATAATAATTTGAGACTTTACTGATTCAGTTGTGGCTCCCACATGGCAAGAATTCATTAAAAACTGCCCAGCTCCCCAGCAGCCCTGTGGCCTGGCAGCTTGATTTCCCAGTGGCCCGGTGGCTTGGCTTGGCTTCCTGGCTTCCTGGCTTCCCAGCTTGACCCGGCTCGGCCCCAACTCAGCCAGAGTTTATAAACTATTGGTCCGGCTGCACTGACTGTAGTTGCTGTAGCTACAGTTGGAGCTGCTTACCCCTGAGTCACCAACTCACATGGTCAGAGTTTAAGGAGGCCTCAGCTCAGGATTGATTTGGCTCAAGTGGGAACACGTGCCTGAATATCAGCTTTTAGCCAGAACATGTGTCTATGCTTTCTTTCTTTCCTTCTTTCTTTCTTTCCTTCTTTCTTTCTTTCTGTCTTTCTTTCCTCTCTCTCTCTCTCTCTCTCTCTCTGGATTCCCATCTCAGAGGCTAGGTAGCTATTTTCCCTTGGAGTTTTATACAGACTTTGTAAGTTAATTAAAATATCAAGTATTTTAAAGGGAAAAACTACTTAAAAGAGAAAAAAATTCCACATTAAAAATGGGTATTATGTGTACATTAGAAGAAAATTGGACTTTATTTGATCAAATATTAAGCAGTCTGAAAATGGACCAACTACACGAGAAGATTAATGTTGATGGGATGTACATTATAACAATTATGCATATTATTACTTTCCTTATCCTTTTTACTATTTAAAAAGATAGTCAGTTTAAGTGCCAGGATAAAAGCTTTAGAAAAGCCTGTTAAAATTAATTATAGAGAAATTCAGATTCAGACAGAAGAATTTAATGGTGAAATTATTTCAGTATTGGATTATAATGTTGCAGAAAGAAAGCCTGTTTTCAAACAATCACCCTTAATTTATCCAGTAACCATACAGCAGCTACCTGGTGAAGTGAATGCACAAAATAATTGGACTCCAATTGAAATGTAAGATTTAAGAAGATTTAAGGAAGCAATAGTACCTTATAGCATGCATTCCCCATTTGTAAAGCAAATGTTAAACTCCTGTTCAACTTATAATAAGATTATTCCAAAGGACTGGCGGGAGCTGGTAAATGCTGTCCTGGAACCCAGGGCCCAGTTGCAGTGGCATATGTGGTTCAAAGATGAAGCTAAAAACATAGAAAGTCAGTGGAGGGCTAGAGGTGTACAAATATCCCAGGATAAGCTTGTTGAAAAAGGTCAATATGCTGAAATACAAACACAATGTTTATATAATAACCAAACCCTAATTCTATGTCAAATGGCTGCCTTGAATGCATGGGACAGAATTGAGAAAGCAGGAAAGAAAACTGAGACATTTACAAAAGTTTTATAGGGCCCCAAAGAATCCTTCACAGATTTCTTACAAAGACTGTCTTCAGCAGTAAATGGAATGGTCCCAAATTCAGAAGCTAGCCAGATAATAATCGAATCTTTGGCCTTTGAGAATGTGAATGCAGCATGCAAGAGAATAATGAGGCCATTAAAGGCAAGATCTGCACCCTTGGAAGATTGGATTAGAGACAACGTTTTGTGTTGAGTTTCAATGCCATGATGATATGTGGATAGGAGAAGCAATTTCAAGAGGTTTGAGGAATGTCAGATATTTTGGATGTGGAAGGCAAGGACATTTGAAAAGGGACTGTAAACAGGGCATTCCTAAAAACAATGTTTCTTCAAGGAACAATGGCAGAATGCCCCTTCCTTCTGGAGTATACAAAAGGTGTGGTAAGGGTAAACATTGGACCAATGAATATAGATCAACAAGGGATAGACAATGTAATCCTTTGCCTCAGTCTTTGGGAAACTCCTAGAGGGGCCTCATGCAGGCCCCCATAGCAAATCCAGTTCAAGCCTTTCCTGCAGTCATAGAGGAAACCCCTACTCAGAGCAATTAAATATCCAAATGCCTATGGAATAAACCAGGCTGCTCAGGGTGATAGAACAGCTGAGACAGAGAGAACAGAAAATTCAGGAGAAACCATAAAGAAAAACATTTTGAGAAACTTCTATAAAGGAACAAAGACCAAAATTCACAATAAGAATAAATTACGTTTTGTTGTCTGGTCTGGTAGACGCAAGTGCTGACGTGACCATAATAGCACCAGAATTTTGGCATCCAAGTTGTCCTCTTCAGGTGGTAAACATTCAGCTATTAGGAATTGGAACATTATCTCAAGTGAAACAGAGTGTATGATGGCTTGAATGTATAGGTCCAGAAGGACAGAGAGGAAAATTAAAACCACATGTGGCTTACATAGCTATGAACCTATGGGGTCAAGACCTGTCACAAAAATAGAATACTCAGATGAACATCCCTCCAAACTCAGAAACAAATAAAAAATTAGCACATGTTTCTGAGAGAAATATTAGAAGATATTAGTCTAATAAGTGGTCACCAGCCATCCAGATTGTACAAGAACAGGGCACAACAACTGATGATCTTCCAAAGACACCAACAGCTCTACATTTAAAATGGTTAACAAACAAGCCTGTATGTGTTCAGCAATGGCCTTTAACCACAGAGAAACTCCAGGCTTTAGAAGAACTGGTAGAAGAAGAGTTAAATGCTCAGCATGTTGAAGAATCAACCAGCCCTTGGAATTCTCCTGTACTTGTTATTAAAAAGAAATCTGGTAAATGGAGAAAGGTAACAGACCTTAGAACAATTAACAAAGTAATTCAGCCAATGGGCTCTCTACAATCTGGAATTCCTTTGCCTACTCTTGTTACCTAAACTATGGCCTCTTATTGTTATGGATTTAAAAGACTGTTTCCTCTCAATACCCTTACAAGAAAAAGACAGAGAAAGATTTGCCTTTATGGTGTCAAATTATAATAAATCTCAACCAGTTAAAAGATTTCAATGGAGGGTCCTCCCACAGGGATTGTTGAATAGCCCAACCCTGTGCCAATATTTTGTACAACAGCCATTGGAAGTGATACGTAAAAAAATTTCCTAAATCTATAATTTATCATTATATGGATGATATTTTACTAGCTGACTCAAATTCAGATACTTTAGAAAGAATGTTTGAAGAAGTAAAGAAAATTTTGCCTTGCTGGGGATTACAAATTGCTCCTGAAAAGATACAAAAAGGATATTCTATTAATTATTTAGGATATAAAATAGAGCTACAAAAAATTAGACCCCAAAAGGTGTAAATTTGGAGAGATTGATTACAGACTCTTAATGACTTTCAAAGATTATTTGGAGACATTTCTCATCTATGAACTATTGTTGGGGTAGAAAATGATGAACTGAATAATTTATTCAAAACCTTGAAAGTGAAAAGGACTTAAATAGTCCAAGAGCATTATCACCTGAAGCTGAGAAAGAATTGGCCTTGGTAGAAAAGAAAGTCCCTGAAGAACATGAAGACTGTATTGATCCAAAGCTGGATTGCATTTTGGTTATTTTACTTTCTAGGCATTCTCCTACAGGAATATTAATGCAGAGGGAAGATATTATATTGAAATGGATATTTTTACCAAATAAACCAAATAAAAAATTAAAAACTTATGTGGAAAAAATCTCTGACTTGATTTTGAAAGGAAAATTGAGACTTTGTCAATTAACAGAAATAGACCCAGCAGAAATGATCATACCTTTAACTAAGGAGGACATTGAAAAATTATGAGCAGAAAGTGAACCTTGGCAAAGAGCTTGCAGTAATTTTTTTGGAGAAATTAACAGCAAATATCCTAAAAGTGATAGTATTGATCTTATAAAGAGAGCTGATTGGATTTTGCCTCGAATTGTATGGGAAACACCCATATCTGGAGCTCGTACATTCTATACAGATGCCAACAAACAAGAAAAGGCAGGTTACAAATTAGAAAATTTAAGTAAAGTGGTTCAAAGTCCTTATAATTCAGTTCAAAAATCAGAATTGTATGCTATTCTGTTAGTATTAATGGATTTTTCAGAACCTTTCAACATAATTACTGACTCTCAGTATGCTGAAAGAGTGGTATTGCATATTGAGACTGCAGAATTTATCCCTGATGAGTCAGAAATAATTTCACTATTTATTCAGTTACAAGATATAATCAGGAAAGGAGTTATCCTTTATATATAACTCACATCTTATCCCATATGGGTCTACCAGGCCCTCTAGCACAAGGTAATGATGAGATTGATAAATTAATTATTGATAGGAAATTTGCTGGAGGCCTCAGAATTTCATTAAAAACATCATGTCAATAGTATAGATTTAAAGGAGGATTTTCCCATAACCTGGCAACAAGCCAAGGAAATTGTAAGGAAATGTCCTATTTGTTCCTTTTATAATCAGACGCCATTACCAGCAGGATGTAACCCAAGGGTACTCAGAGGAATAAAATTTGGCAGATGGATGTGTTTCATTTTGCAGAATTTGGAAAATTAAAATATGTACACTATACCTTTGATACTTATTTAGGATTTCAATGGACAACTGCTTTGAGTTCTGAAAAAGCTTATTCTGTAATCACTCATTTGTTAGAAGTTATGGCCATCATGGTTATACCTGCACAAATTAAAACTGACAATGCTCCAGCATATGTCTCTGTTAAAATAAAACAGTTTTTCGCTTATTAAAATATAAAGCATATTACAGGTCTAACACATAATCCTACAGGCCAAGCAGTTATAAAAACATCAAAGAGAGATCTAAAAGATATGCTAAATAAACAGAAAGGGGTAACAAAAACCCTCAACAATAGACTGCATAATGCTCTATTAACTTTGAATTTTCTCAATGCTAATAAGAAAGGAACAACAACTGCAGAGAGACATTGGATAATAGAAAAAACTAGAGAATTAAATCAGCCTATATACTTTAAGGATGTGCTGACTTCGGAATGGAAACCAGGATATGTGTTACGTTGGGGACAAGGTTTTGCTTTTGATTCTACAGGAGAAGATAAGCTGTGGGTACCATCAAAATTGATAAAGGTTCAATTTGAACAAGAGAAACCTCTTAATTAAAAGATGTGGTAGTTCATCAACCAGCATGACCATCCAATTTAAACTAACTTATACCAGTAACGCATGCCTTTTTATTTAATCAGATAATAACTTGCTGAAAGGGAACCTCCCCAATGTTAGTCTTGGGGAAAGGTTTTTGTTTTTGTCTTTTAGGAGAATGAAGGCTAAGGAATGTGAAGAACACTGGACAAACGAGACAACTGAAGAAAAGCGACAAATTATCTGTCCCAGGAAAAAGAGTAGAATGGCCTATTGGTATATCATCTATAAAATTTCATAAATATTCCTAAATGTTTGTTTCTGCTCTTCTCTAAAGACATTTAACACTATTGGTCTTCTTGCTGTCCCAGTTCAATTAAAATTTAAAGCTGCTTTTGGAGTTGGAGAATGGCTCTCTCCTTCATTAAACCAAAGCATGTTGTTAAAAGGACAATACAAACTCCCTGTATCATGCCAGAAGAAAGAGGCATCTTCTGATATAGGACAGGAGGAAAACCAAAAAAAAAAAAAAAATTAAGGGACTATTCTATTACTACTAATCTCAATTCTTTGATTCTATTCTGATTCTTTAAACTTTTCTTAAAGTATGAATTTTATGTCAAAATTTACAAGATATATATATATATATCGGTATCTATATCTATATCTATATCTATATATATATTTGTTAAGGTATTTATGGTCATATGGACTACTAACTAATTCTAGAAAAAAAGCTTCAATTAGCTGCAATATACATGTGGTGGTATTGTGTTCCCCAAAAAATTGTGTATGCTAATAAACTTATCTGGGGTCAGAGAACAGGACAGCCACAATATTAAACATGAGGATAGGCAGTGGTAGCATACGCCTTTAATCCTAGCATTCCAGAGGCAGAAATTCATGTGTTCATGGATATACCCAAGCATGGTGACCCACACCTTTAATCCCAGAAAGTCAGCCTTTAATCCCAGGGAGTGGTGGTAGAAAGCAGAAAGATATATAAGGCCTCGTGAGGACCAGAAACTAGAAGCATTTGGCCTGGAGAAGCGGCCTGGAGAAGCATGTGGCTGGTTAAGCTTTCAGGCTTCTAGCAGCAGTTCAGCTGAGACCCATTCTGGATGAGGGCTCGGGGCATCCAGTCTGAGGAAACAAGACCAGCTGAGAATCCGGCGAGGTGAGATAGCTGTGGCTTATTCTGTCTCTCTGACCTTCCAGTGTTCACCCCAATACCTGGCTCAAGTTTGATTTTATTAATAAGACCTTCTAAGATACATCTACATATACATGTCTTGGTTTTTGAGTCTTTATCAGGTTTCTTCAGGAAATCATGGCCAGGCCTAACATCAAATTTGAAGTCTCCAGGAAGAAGGGAGCCCCACAACAACAACAATTCCACATGGACAGTAATCATATCACTAAGTTGGCAAACATCATCTTCAGATCAGCTTTGGACTACAAACTGCTCAGAGCAGTTTTGAGATGACTAGCTGAAATGATCCAGTTTAAAAGACTACTTGAATAAGGACTTGAGATAAGCCCTGAACTTCAGCATTATGCACAGACTGGACAACAAGGGAAATAGCTACCTGTCCTAGAATTTTACAATTAACCCAAAATTTTTCTGTTCAGAATGAAGATACCTTTGCCTATATCCAGCAGGAATCAATTTTAAGAATATGACACCCACATTCCCAAAGAGGTGGTGTGGGTTGGGTGGTTTTTTTGTCTTTTAATGCGTTTTGGGTCTGGGATGATTTTCATTGCTTAGCAAGGTTGTTTACAAGTTGTTGTCAAGGGTTAGGAAAAGGGTTGAGCAAAGGAGATTAGATATAAGGTTCTTGTTTAAAAAATATATATGGAAATGATAGAATAAAGGATAGATTATTGAATCTACTCAGAAAAATTAATATAGATATGATACAGATAAAAAGATAGATTATAAAATCTAATTTTAAAAGAAAATTACTAGTTTTAAATACTTTACATCTGATTGGATTTTTTTATATTGTATACAAATTATATATGTTGAGATTGATTTTTTAGAAAATGCCATACATATATTTCTAATCTTGTTCAAGATATTGTACTTATACTATTCATTTAACAATGTAATGCAGTTTGCTAATCCTTGAATGTAGTTATTACCAACTATTAGGATATAAAGAAATGAAAGTTAGTAGTTAGACATTACAATTGAAATTGTAGTCATATTAGGTATGTTTTTAAGATTGAGCAGATATATTTTAGATAGATAGGTCATCTTCAAACCCTTCAAGATCTACAGAATATGGCATTTAAAATGTTTTCATAACTTAGAATTTTTTTTATGACTATGAGACATGTCTGCTCCTGGCAGTACCAATCTACTTCAGAAAAAATACAGGCATTGAAGAAACTGCATATGGAGCTAACTTTCACTGTGGCAAAAGTTAGCCACTGGACAACAAAGTATCCTCGAATGGATGGCTGACAAACAGGACAAAATGGACAGATAGGACATGAAACAAAGGCCTACCAATTCTTGCCAAGACAAGTGTGGTTGTGGCTTTAGCAACAGGCATCCTTTGAGGCCAGGACAAAATGGCACCATCCCTGAAGTGACCTTTGCAATCCAGAAAAAGTACAGTGCCCCTTTCTTTGAAGGAAGCTGAGTTGGCAGTGGACTGGTGGCTTCTGATGTGCAGTGGAACAGCAGCTGAAACAATTATTCTTGAAAGACTAACTAAGCTGACAGAGTCTAACCTCTCAATGGTAGACTGACATTTAATGGAGGGATGCAGAGAAGAACGGGATACCGAGATGAAGCCACACACATACAAGCCAAGAAGAATAGACAGCTGAATTAAAAAAAAAATCAACAAATTCCAGAATTTAAAATCCTGGATCATGACATGACACTAGTGGAATTCAGGTGTTTCTGGTACATGGACTACTCTCACCAAATGTGAGGTTGAACTGTTGGCCTTGTGTACATCCTACTTCACAAATGAGTCTGTCAGATATGCTAAGCCTATAGGCTGAAGATCATGCCCCTATGCTGCGGAGAAACCTTGGATAACTGTCCAGGCAGTTAGCTGTTTCTGTCAACTCACATTTTTTTGGAATCCCCTTGCTTGAATTCCCGGTTTTTATATTTTTTAAGGTAATATTATTTCCTTCTTGGGTCTCTGAGGGAGTTGAAGATTAGATAGTTATAGTTAGTTAAAGTTTAGATAGTTATAGTTTTCCTTGTTAAGAATTTCAGAAAAGAAACTCACTAAAGAGGTGTAAGTGTATAAATTTGAAAGACATTATAAGATAGTTCCATTAGTAATACAAGTTAGGATAGAAAGTGAATCAGGTACATTTTGGACATACAAAAATATGATAGATAATGGAATATTGTCTCTGAGTTTGTCAAATACAAATGGACTAGACATTGTTTAGGTATTTATTGCTTGAATATATTGTATGTAGTTTTTCTTATATTAGTAATAACTTTTTTCCTTTTTTCTTTTTATTAGAGTAGAAGGGGGAAGTATGGTGATATTTTATTTGTGCTGAAATGAGATTTTATTTTTATGTTAATAAAGTTGCCTGGGGATCAGAGCTAAAAGCAAGCCATTTAGCAGAAGTCTGGCAGTGGTAGCACACGCCCTTAATCCCTATCACATGACAGGCAGATCTCTGTATGTTCAAGGACACCACCAGCATGGAGACACACGCCTTTAATCTCAATACCAACCATAGAGACCTGGAGGTCTGTATAGACAGGCAGTGATGAGGAGGTTGTGTGGTAGGGTTTACAACCTATGAGACGGCAGAACAGAGAGTCAATAAAAAGACAGCTACACAGGAAGTAGGTCTCTTTCAGTGGGGAAGGATGACAGCAACAGTGAGGGCTAAGAAGGCAGTCTTCATCTTAGCTCTTGGCTGCTGCTCTTACCTCTTGGGCTTTTAACTCTGCATCTGGCTCTGTGTTACTTATTTAATAAAACAGTTCAGAATTACATCTACACAATTGGTAGAATCCAGGAAACTTTGGTTGCCAACTATTCATAGTCATATTATTACAGGTAGAACTTTTGATGAAAAACTTTTTGTGGGTGGGGCTAAGGGCTGCCCTGTGGGGAGATAAAAGAAACCAGGATTCAGTCCTCTGCATTACATACGGATTTATGTACCTTTGTCCAATGATTGCACTTGCAATATCTGGGAAACTTAGTAGGTGGTCTTTCTGTGTACCCTTGTTCTACATTGAGTAGTCTCTCTTAAAATGCCCCATTTGTTAACATGACCAAAGTGGACACTAAACTATGTAGTTGTAACTTAGTAGCAAAAAAGAAACAAACTATCCAAGTAAAGAGAAAAGCCGAAGAGGTCAGAGCTAAGAGCCTTAACTGCTTTCAGTTCGCTAGTCTCTCCCTGAAGCAACGACTCCCAGCTCAAAAGGGGGGTTGTCCTTTTATAGAATTCTGTTCTGCCTTCTCATTGGTTGTAAGCCCAACTGCCTAACTGCCTCATCACTACTTGTTCGCCAGACCCTGGCTATGGCTTGTTAATAGCTCTGACCCCTAGGCAACTTTATTTATTAAAATATAACATTTTAATACAAAAGAAAATATCACCACAAAACTATAGGGCTGCTGCAAGAGCTCTGCAAAGACATTGCTGTATATATCTGAGTCACTATTTTGAGATATACCCAAATCCAATCATCCATTCTTTATTAGACCTAGCACCATCTGCTTCTCTACTGTGTTCCTGTCATGAGCAAGTTGGTGCACCAGCATGCCAGAAAACTCAGCATGCTGCACTTTCCCTTTAGTAAAAGGTTCAGTAGGTCCCTCTCTTAAATCTTTGAAATGTACTGTGTCCACTGAACAGGGCATAGCCTTCCAGGTTCTGATGGCACACTAACAAACTTGATCATAATACTGAGGAAGTCCAGGAGCCTGGCCAGAAGGCTTTGAAAATGATCCCTCACCCTGTGGCATATCCACATTCAATGGTATGCCCGAGTTTCACTTGCCCTCACCCAGATATTCTGATGGACCATTGTGATTCCATTTTAGGATAATAGGAATTTTGTTATAAGGTCAGAATAACTTGTTTCAATTTACTACAAAATTCAACTTTGACTTACACATACTCCACTCTAAAAAGTTAAGGTGTTCTATCAAGTAATCTTGAGAAACTCTGTTTTTGAATGGAGCTTTATCCACATGTACTCCATCCTGAGAAGATAAGGTACTCTGATATGAATTCTTTTTTTTTTTTTTTTTTTTGGTTTTTCAAGACAGGGTTTCCCTGTGTAGCTTTGCGCCTTTCCTGGAGCTCACTTGGTAGCCCAGGCTGGCCTCGAACTCACAGAGATCCGCCTGGCTCTGCCTCGAGTGCTGGGATTAAAGGCGTGCGCCACCAACGCCCGGCATGAATTCTTGATATATTCTTCCAAGATGATCTCTCAGTAATTTTTAAAAAGGCATCTCCTATGACATTTGGTAATAGTTCTGATGTGTTCTTATCTGGAGCAGAGAGGTACATGTTAAAGTATATGAACCGCAGCATAAGGTAAAATCAGAATTTCCTCTGTATATCATTTTTTATATTATTTTTAGTCTGGTTCTTGGTCCACAGTGTCTAGTTTTCCCTATGTGTGTGTATGTGTGTTCTCTTTTTATTTTTTTTTCTGGAGCTAAGGACTGAACCCAGGTCCTTGTGCTTGCTAGGTAAGCACTCTACAAATGAGCTAAATCCCCAACCCTTCTCTTTTTATTAGTTGTAATTATTCTTTATTCATTGCCTGTTCTTGAGGAAACTGGAGGGACAGAAATGATGGGAAACAAGACTAGGAAGTTAGAGACTCTTCTAAGCTGTGTTTTAGGAAATTTTGACCATCTTTACCTGCCTTTAATTAAGCAGGATTATGATTATCCTTTCACTAAGGATCACTGCTAATATTTTATTAACTGGAATGGACTTCATTCATGGTTGAATGTCCTCCAAAGAACATATTTATAACTCTGGTGGTCTGGGCCATTTCCAAAACAAACCTTGGTAATACTGGTCACCTGCACCAGATTTTGTATGTTATACCCTGAGCAGAAGTGAGATCCAATTGTCATCCATGAATAAAGGTTTATATTGTCCACGATGTGGCCATTCATATTTCTTTCACAATAGACAATAATTTGGGGCTTTATTGATTCAATTGATAGAGTCCAGTGAACTTTAATTTGTGACCTATTCATAGATATGTCATTTGTGGTGGTTAAGGAAAGACATGGCTTCCATGTGAGGAAATAAAAGCCAAGGGACAGCCATCTGCCTCACATTTAGATTTACATTCTTTTGCCCAATGATTGCTCTGATAACATCTGGGACAATTAGTAGGTGTCTTTGTGGATGTCCACTTGTTCTGCATTGAGTCGTATCTCTTATAATGCCCCATTTGTTGACATGACCAACAGGGGTCACTATACTTTAAGGCTGCTATAAGAACTCTGCAATCACTTTGAGAGTGAATGTCTGATTCCCTAATTTGTGACATGCCAGAATCCAATCATCCATTTTTTATCATACCTAAAACATTATCCATATCTGCTGTGGCACCATCAAAATTAAGTTGGAATACCAGTAAGCCAGCACCTCAGCATGCTGTACTTTCCTTTCCATGGAACTTTGTACCTGAGTCAAATATTTAATAAAAGTTTCAGGTCTCTGTCTTAAGTCTTTGAACTCGCTGTGACAACTGAAGAGGGCTTTAGCCTTCTAGGATCTGATGTCACACCAACAAACTTGGTCTAAATACGGAGAAAATTGTAGAGCCTGTTCATCAGGGGATGATATTGATCTTTCCCTCTGTAACACATCCACATTCAATGCTATGCCTGGGTTTCACATTCTTTCAGCCTGAATTTCTAATGAACCAGACTGATTCTTTCTTAGGGTAAGAAGATATTTTGTTACAAGGTCAAAATAAGTTGTTTCTGTTTACTATAAAATGCAATTTTTAATTATACATACTCTACTCTAAAAAGATAAGGTGTTTTGTCAAGGCATCTGGAGATGGGTTCTGTTTTCAGAATGAAGGTTGATCCACACGTAGTTCATCCTGATAGGATAAGGAGCTCTGTCAAGGAAGTTTGAGATATACTACCAAGATGATCTCTCAGATAATCTAATCTGCTATCTGCTTCTGTAAAATCCAATTACCAAATCCTTGTGTTACAAAATACCCAGTTTTCTCAATTTTCAGATGAAAGGAGGTCTGAAGTCTTAACCCACACTCTACTCTCAAATCTCACTTTGGAGAGTAAGTCCTATGTATAGTAAATAAAACTTTTGCTTAATTTGTTTAATTTGATGGTGTTTTTCATTCTTGCTTTGTGGCGTTAAGTATCTTGGAGGCCCCAGTGAGACTAAACTCCACTCCAATCTTGGGGAATCTTTCCTCACATTCTCTAGCACTGAAAAACCACTTTCTTTCAAGAGACATGCCTTGACAAAGTTTCAGGGCCCTCAATTGAGCTCTTGGTTCCACAGACTACTGAGGTGAAGGGCAGAGAAAAAAACCAGCAAATTTCTCTCTGAGGAGACTTCAACCATTAAGTCATAACAAGATGATATCTAGTATTAGTTCTGGGGGGATCCTGCCTGGGGCAAAGGAGTACCTCACAAATTATCTGGACCCCTGTCCAAGGTTAAATTGGATGTCCCTCTGCCCATCTGTTTTCTGCTGTTATTGTTGTTTGTTTTGCCTTGATCTTTCTTTCTTTCTTTCTTTCTTTCTTTCTTTCTTCCTTTCTTCCTTCCTTCCTTCCTTCCTTCCTTCCTCCCTCCCTCCCTCCCTCCCTCCCTCCTTTCTTTCTTTCTTTCTTTCTTTCTGCCTCTTTTTTTAGCGTATTTCTTGGTCCCTGGTATCTTGTTCTGTGTTTTGTGTGTCTTTTCTGTTTCATTTTTATAAATCTTCCATGGTCTGGGCTTGGTTGCACTGGATGGAAGACAAGATTGACAACAGGACTAAGAAGACTGACACTCTTTTAAGCTGTATTTCATTAAATTTTGACACACTTCACCCTCCATAATATGGTTATCCTATCATCAAGAATCACCTCTGATTGTTCTGTGAAGTGGATGGCTTCCATTTGGGATGTCTGACCCCAAAGGGCACCTTTAACTCTCAGGTTACCTGGGCCATAGACTACACTCTCCTTGGTGTTCATGGTTTCCCAGTTCAGACAGTGAATTATCTGCCCTGGGCAGAAGGATGATCATATCCACCCTCATGGATGAAGGTTTGTAGGAATATAGATATATACCTAATACCAATACATAATATATAATTTATATTGTATACATATATAATCTATACATAGAATTTAAATTATAATGTGAAATTTATATGATTCATATATACATATACATATATATGCACACATTCACTCATATATGGAAAAACATGTAAAAAAGATTGTACATTATAACCAACTCATGTTTTTAAATGAAGAATACATACCAATTCAAGGAAAAGAAATGAATTGGGAGAAGCATTCAGATGAAAGATGTGTGAATGTCTATGTTTAAAGAGAAGTGGTGGTAGTCAGTAAGACTTAAAATATGTTATCACAGAGTAAATAAGGGGTCCATATAGTTAGCCCTAGTTACTTGTTCTGATTGACTGACATTTGACATCGAGTAATAAAATAAAATTCTTAGTGAGTCTACATTTTAACTTACATGCATTATATTATGCAATGATTGATATATTATGTTTATACAAGATTATGTTTAAATTTTGAAAACCCTGTATTCTTCAGCATAATCACACAAACCCAAAATGAAAGCATAATAATTTAATGAAGAGTCTTGTGGTCTTAAGAATAAGATTGATGTTCTTGTACAAATATGGTATATTAAAAGTTGAAAGTAAAATAAAAGTAAAAATCTACATATTTTACCACAGTGATTGAATGACCAGCTGAAATTTTACAAGGGTCCACTTTCCAAATTCAAGACATGTGATTTGTACAAGAGGAAAAGAGAATATACATGGAGCTCTTGAGAAATTTAAATCAGTAACATGAATATTAAATGTCTATGTTAAGGCAGAGTATAAATTTTCATTATGAGACAGGTGTGGGGCTGGCCATCCTTAATCCCAGAAGAGTAGGGACAGATATAGGAAGATCTCCATTAATTCAAAATGTCATGGTCTTCACAGAAGTTCTCAGAAAAGGTCAGATACATAATGATGTCCTGCTCATATCAAAATATAACCTGGATTTTAAGCATGGAAAATTTCAATGGCTCCAGTATAAAGAGGCTCTAATACAATTAGATGAACAAAGAACAGCCCAAAGAATCAAACCCATACTATTATTGCAAAACACATTTGCAATAGATATCAACTGGTCTTTATCTTTGCAATTCATCTCTTAAAATAAGAAGTATGTTTAGTTTTGAACTAGGTTTTGAGAAAGGTATTCCTTCTAGAATGTGACCTGTGCCTGATATGATGAAGTGAATTCTTCTCTGGCCTTATTAAGATAATATAGCACTTTGGGGCAAAAATGAAGCCAAACAAGGCTGCACTAGAAGCCAAGATGGAGAAGACTTCCATAGCAACCATAATCTTCCCCTTGGTGCTATGGTAGACAGGGAGGAATGTGACCCAGACACAGAAGAACACCAGCATGCTGAATGACAGGTACTTGGCTTCATTGAATGTGTCAGGCAGATTCTGGGACATGAATGCCATAGTAAAGCTCCCAAGTGCCAAGGTGCAGAGGTATCCCAGGACTCCATGGAAGGCAAAAGATGAGCCCTTGTTACACACAAGGATGATATGTCCATGTTCAGCATGATAATCTTGGTCAAGGAATGGAGGAGAAGTCCCTAGCCAAATTCCACAGAGGACAAGGTGGATCAGAGTACATATGGGGATGATGAAGTTTGGAGCCTTTGATATTATTAACCACCTCACCAATCTCCTTGGAAAAGTGACTTTGAAGGCAATAACCACTGTGATAGCTTTAGCCAACACAGTGGCAAGAGCCACAGTGAAACCACCTCCAAATGTGATCTGCTGCAGGATACAGGTTGTGGTGTTGGGACGGCCAATGAAGAGCAAGGCACAGAGGAAACAGACAGTGAGTGTGATAAGCAATGTGTAACTGAGGGTCCTATTATTAGCCTTGACAATTGGAGCGTCTCTGTGATTCACAAAGAGTCCAAGAACCAGAGCTGTGAGTACAGAGAAGCACAGAGCTATGGTTGTGAGAGACATCCCCAAGGGGTCCTTATGGTCAAGAAAACTCACAGCTTTCTGGAGGCAATGTTTCTTCTCTGTGTTTGCGTAATGACTTTCTGGACACTTCATGCACTGATCCACATCTGATCAAAAATGAAAGTGATCCTTAGTCCAAGATGAAGGCATTCATTTTTTTCTAAGCCATTTCTCTGTGTGCGTTGACAGGACTATCACCTATATTATTTTACTTTTTCTCAGGTACAAAGAAATACAAACTCTGTGGTGAATAATTTCTTTTTTATACCACCCATCTTCTTTATTAAATATTTCATTTATTATTTATATGTGTATATAACTTGTGTAAATCCAACTAAGCTCTCTTTCCTCCTGCTCCACTCCTCACCTTCTCACACTTTCCCTCACAACATAATGTGCTTATTATTTCTCCTTTTTAGATTTTAATATACAATAAGTCTTTTCAGTGATGCTAAATATATACATGCTGTAGGGGCACTTACTTAAATATGAGTAACATTTCAGAGTCCATAACGTTAAAGAAAAGTGATGTCCCTCTTTTGGTAGTATTCATCAATTTCTACTAGATTCTCCTACAACTCATCTTCCTCATAGTCATATAAATCTAATATACCTTATACCTTTTATCTAATATACCTTATACCTTTTATCTCTTATGAACTTTCAATGCCGCTTGTGCTATTGGTGCATCTCTTTGGAAGTCATTAAAATACTGAGTTACAGTGCGTAAATCTACTTCATTTCTGATACCACATCATAAGTTATATCCACATTATGAATTGGACATGTGAATACTGCAAAAGAGGGAGAGAGCCCTTTGAAATTATTTTTATGAAATGGTGTTCTTAAGCATGAGTTCTTAATTTTTTTATCTTTATAAAAATACTTTGACTCTTCTCTGTTTAGGCTTTAGTGAATAGGCATTATTACATTGTTAAATGCTTGAATGGTGCACAAATAACAGTTCTTATTCCTATTGGGGATAGGTCAGACCTATTGAAACAGTTTTAAGGTGTGAAATAAAACAGTCCTGTAATATTCTGCTCTTGAAAATGTGTAAAGATCCTCTTGAATTTGAAGTACATGAACACTGATTTATGCTTGCCAAATTTTCACTTTCATTTTTCCTGTGTATTTTAAAAAACTTATCATCAGACTTTCAATTTTATTTTGTTGATAAAATTTATTAACAGATAATCCAATTCAATTTAGTAGAATAAAACTTATTTCTATATGTTTAGTAAACATTGTTTCCTTGAGGTATTGTTACTCATTGATATAACTGTTCTCAGTACCTAATTTCAAGGTATGATGTCATGCTCTGTTATTTCCTTCTCTTTTATGTGTAGGTATTTATTTATTTTTTTGCTTTTATACTTTGTACTGAATGATTGACATGTATAATTCCATCCTTTCCTAAAGGTACATAATACACGTAATAAAACTACCATATATATATATATGTCATATATTTTAAGCTACTGTAAACATTTTGTATAATATTAAATCAGTATCTCAGCTTCAGGTGTCTAACATAATTGAGCCACAAAATTTTTTCATGTATATGTATTAATTAGGAACTATGACAGACTTTGGGTAAGTGAAACATTCATATATATATATATATATATATGTGTGTGTGTGTGTGTGTGTGTGTGTGTGTGTGTGTATGTATGTGTATGTATACATATGAGTTGTATGTACATAGATGTTCAGTAAAGTGTGTTTCTTATGACTAACAGTTTGAGGGCAGAGTCTATTATATCTCAATGTGAGAAATCCATGGAAAAAGATACAGAAAGACTGTAAGTCAGAGGTCATGAAATACTGCAAGGGAGGATAAAATCCAGACACAGGAGGGCAGTGAATATGTAAATTCTGGGTGTGATATTATGCATACAACATGTGAAAGCTCAGACCACACTAAATATCATCATGCATGGAATGTTGGCGTGAGGTCCTACCCTTAACTGAGAGGCCGTCTGACCTCATAGCTGATATAACAGGAACATCAATCTTTTTACTTTTTATGTTTTGATTAATTTTTCTTGTAGTGGGGGATTATCTAGATTCTTTTTTCCTTATTTTATTTAAGAAATGTTTTATTCATTTTACATACTAATCACAGATACCCCTTTCATCCCTCCTTCTGCTCTCCCCCAGCCGTCCCCTACCAACCCACCCCCATCCCCTCCTCTAAAAGGGCAAAGGATCCTATGGGGAGTCAGCAAAAACTGGTACAATCAGTTGAGGCAGGACCAAGTCCCTCACTCCTGCATCGAGGCTGAGCAAGGCATTCCACCAGAGGCAAAGGGCTCCAGAAAGCCAGCTCACACATAAGGTATAGATCCAGATCCCACTGCCAGGGGCTCCTAAAGCAGACCCAGTTGCACAACTGTCTCCCATATGCTGAGAACCCAGTTCAGTCCCATGAAGGCTCCACAGGTGTTGGTCTAAAGTTTGTGAATTCCTACCAACTTGGTTCAGGTGTCTCTGCAGATTTCCCCATTATGATCTTGACCTCCCCTGCACAAACAACCCCTCTTGGAGAGCAGTGGATGAGATACCTTGATAGAGGGAGATATTATGAGGTTAGAAAGAAACCAGGTGGTGGGGGGGGGTTTGGGGGGGGTTGGGGGGGGGGGGGGGGGCGGGTGGCGCACGCCTTTAATCCCAGCACTCGAGAGGCAGAGCTAGGCGGATCTCTGTGTGTTCGAGGCCAACCTGGGCTACCAAGTGAGCTCCAGGAAAGGCGCAAAGCTACACAGAGAAACCCTGTCTCGAAAAACCAAAAAAAAAAAAAAAAACCAAGTGCTAAGAAAATTCCCAGGAATCAATGAGGATGACCGTAGATTAGACTACAACCATTAGTGGAGAAGTTGCCTGAACTGTCCTGCCCCAGTAAACAGATTTGGGAATACCCTGACTGTCATCATAGAGCCTTCATCCAGTAACTGATGGAAGCAGACCCAGAGATCCACAGTCAAGCACCAGGTTTTAAAGATTTTTCTTCCCAGTGTAATATGCTGTGAACAGGTTCATGACCTCTTACTCAAAAAGGAGATTCTGTATTCCACTGCAGCTCTTAGGTCTTGGTACAGCTCTCCATAACAGATTATTTAAACTGCCTTGAGGATATTGTTTCACATACCATTTCTCAAAGTTGGAACAGAAAAAAAAGATATAATCATACTCACTAAGGAAATGTGAAATTTTGGTTACACTGTACAGTCAAAAATTATATATTTGAGGTAATGAACACAAATTTCTAATCTTCTGTTCTGTATGAAAAAGCTTGCTGGGAGGAATCATTATGTCAATAACCTATCCTACACTTAGGTGAGTACGAATCACTATTGAATAACAGTTAGTAAAACATCCAACTTTGTTACTTTATTACCATGTGTTAAATTACATGGGGAAATAAAGCATATTGATCATTACAGAGAAAGGGTGTTTCCTGTCACAAACAATATCTGAAGTTGATCATGAACATAAATCAATTACAAATTTCTATGCCTATCTGCACTATTTCAAGACAGGGTGATGCACATTTCATATTCTAAATAAGAGAAGGAATAAATTTGTCTGACTTCTCTCCAGATATTTTTCAGTTTTTAAGATAATGCAGAATCCTGTGGAAATGTGGAACCATTTCTGTAAGATTTATTCTTACCTGTCTCATTGGAAATCTCATTGTCTGCACAAGGAGTGCAATCATAGCAGCAAACAGCCTTGCCCTCTAGGGAAATTTTCCTGAATCCAGGACCACAGCTCTCACTGCACACAGACTTAGGAATCTGAGAATAATGGGAGCAAAGTTAACAAATGCTAAGGGTTTATTGATTTTCAATATCATGTGATTAAATTTCAGATTTTATTTTTTTAATGTGGAAAAATATTTTGAACATCTGTGCCCTATGCATGGTTAGTCTGAGAATTATCATAGTGCCAGACAGTTTGTAGCTTACTGAGGTAGGGACAAGTTTGATTCAGGTAGGTCAGTGAACACATGGCCTAGAAGGTCAAGTGGTCTTTCTAGATGGATTACTCAGGATATGAACTCAACAGTCACCTCATGTCCTAAAGCAATAAATTTCAAAAGATAACAGCTGAAACCTCATGCTGTCAGCCACAGAAACACTTTCTTAAGTTATATGCATTTATTTGCAGTAGCAGAACAGGAGAGCAACATACACACATGCACACTATAGTATTTTCCCTTTCAAGAGATAGAAGAAAGAAAATGACTGATTATGGTCTGTAACTTTTAAGCATGAAATAAAAACGACCTACTCAATTTCAGATAGAGTAAAGGACTTCTAATGGAGGCATGTACATTGGTTTGAAGGAAAAGCAGCAATTACAGGGATAGGTATGTGACTACACATTTCCTCAATGGTGGTGTTACCTGGAGAGTTATTGAAATTTTAAAATTTGAAGACTTATTGGTATAACTATTTCAGCGTTGGTTCAGTATTTTGAACATGTATAAGCCTCACTCCAATTCCAGTTTTCACTTTCTGCTTACAATTTGTGGCCTGAGAAACTTCGTTTCAGGTTCCTTCCCATCTTTCCATGGATGCCACACACTGGCATTCCTCCTGACCATAACGGATCCGTTGTACCTCCAGAACCATAAGTCAAATAAACTCTTTTTTCCAAAAGTCACTTTTGGTGATGGAATTTGATCATAGCAAGAAAACATAACTTATTCAGTTTTGTGCTATAGATGTAGAAATGTTCTATATCTGAGTGTCCTGTGAGACATTATGAGGATTGTACATACCACTTCTCAGGTGTAGTTAATTTGTGTAACATTAACAAAAATCTAACCCATGGATGACTGAATATTAACAGACATTTATAGCTAAAAACTTATATTTTAATTATCAGGCAATGATAAAACACTGTCTTGTAGTAGTTATTTTTTGTCTTTCTCTACTGGTAGTTACATAATAATGGGTTTTAATATCAAATCATGAGTTGTTATACTGGGGGATATATTTGTTGTAAAGTAAGTATAATTAATTGAGATAATACATAACTCACTTCAGAATAGTTTTCAGGCCATCTTATCATCTGTTCAGACACTTTTCGTCCAAGACTCTTTGGAAAATTCCAAAAGTTGAGAATATCATACTTATTATAATATAAATTCTGTTTATATTCTAATGCCATGTTGGTCCCAACATGGATATTCTTCAAGAAAGGATGAAGCTGAAAGTGAAGTAAGAATATATTTTAAAGTAGGTCACAGATGTTGATAAAATGGATTATGTAAGTACTCTCATTGTTCATAATCTTTGGTATAGGATGTAACATTAATGTAGGTTTCACTATGGCTGAGCAATGGTAACCTAAGTTAATGGGATGCCATTACACTTCTGAAGTATAGTCAGCCTCAAGAAAATCTTCTAAACCTACTCAGGAAAGGAATCAGTGAATGCTGGTTGAAGTAAATCCCAATTTTTGTTAAAACAAAGCTATACCCATTTACATTCAATGTGTGTCTCAAAGTACAGTGAGCAAAATGTGCATACTGATGACTAAGTGGTAGTTAAAAGAAATCATTTATGTACTAATAACTTGGGGTGAGCTGTCATTGTTTAATTTACTAAGAGAATTCTTAGTTTTCTAATGTAATCAATTAACATGAGGAGATTGTGCAGCTATTTGTGACACAGAATTTATATTTAGTAAAATCATTTCCACCTTGCCACTAGTACCCTATTCCTCAGCAACATGCACACAAAGATCAGCACTGACCTGGAAGATAAAATAACAAATGAAGATTTTCCTCTGGATATGTGTGTGTGTGTATATATATATATTAATATATTATATATATATAATGCTGAAATATATAATACCTAATTTGGTGCCTCTGAAGATGCCGAAAATATCACATTGTTGATACTCTAGTACAATGGAAGGGATATTACCTGCCAAGGGTAGAACACCATTCTTTCCCCATTACCTAATGGTTGCATTTGTACTTGCTGAAGACTCATTTCATGGAGACTGTGGGCCACAGTATAAACAGCCCTGTATGTATTGTAGCTGTCTTCATTCATTGCCATATCAAGAATGTGTCTAGGCAGTAATTCCAAGGAAGCATTGGGTTGGCAGTTCCCCAAAAGATGACAATCCATCTCTGAAAATGAGCACTTGAAGAACAAAAACCACAATTTTGGAAGGTAATTGTCTTCTGGGTATTTTTAAGGATTAACTGTTTGGATAAAATTTTTAAATTCAGCCACCTGCTCATGGTGTTGTGAAAAAATGAGACTTCTGTGGAATGAATCTAGCAAGAAATAATCAGCCATATTAGTAACATCCCACTGGGAGGTCATGACCCAGACTTTCGTCATCAAAATCTGTTGTCCTAGATTTCTCATTAAACCTTGTAGTGAATCGGTGTCACCATAAATGATGATGATATTGGCCAATGTTTCCTGAATGATGCCAAGACTTTTCCAGTATTTGTTCGGAAATGAATTCCAGGTGCTTTGAATCATTTCAACAAAAGCTATGCAGACTTGATTATTCTCCATATTTTCTCTTATATCAGATAGAAACTGAGTTCCGCTGTGGTCATCTGGGACAATAAGACCTATCAAGGTCCAACCAAAATGAAGCATCAAAGAGACCATGGCAAGAGCCAGAGATGTGCTTTTGGTGGCCATCTGATAGAGAGAGTGAAATTGATCTTCATCACTCAAGATAGCATCAAAAGGACCAACAGTAAGCTGAAGAAAAAACAAATGGAAACAAGAGGAAGAACAATGTCATAAATCACCATCTCTGTTTTGCAGGAACTGATGGCAGTGGTCAACATGAGGGTGGGTTCATTCTGATTTTAAAGGCAAAGCTCTCACAGAATTTTTCAGAAATTTACTGGCCTGTCCTCCATTTTTATTAATCCCCCTGTCCTGCATCCTCCCCTTTCTTCCTTTCCCAAATGAATGAAATTAGATCTGTCTTCAATTGTCTGGGCATTTATCATCAATAGCTAAGTAACTCAAGTATCCCTCATACCTTTACAGTCCTCTGAAATGTCAGCAAAGGAGATCTGGCTCTTTTAGCCATACAACTCCTCACCTGTGGAAATTTGTAGAGCTGAAGCAGTGTTGCAATATGGGTAGATCTTGTCCATAATGGTCCTGTTAGTGCAGCAGCTGACTTTCTCTCCTTTACACAGTTATAATTAGAAATGGGAATACTCAGGCCTGTGAGCCAAATAAGGGCAAGAATGCTTTTCTCAGTGAATGGGACATTATAAAAATCAAATTCCAGTGTAGCATGACTCTTAAAAAGTTCTTATTAATAAAATCAAACCCGGGCCAGGTATTGGGGTGAACACTGGAAGGTCAGAGAGACAGAATAAGCCACAGCTATCTCACCTCACTGAATCCTCAGCTGGTCTTGTTTCCTCAGACTGGATGCCCCGAGCCCTCATCCAGAATGGGTCTCAGCTGAACTGCTGCTAGAAGCCTGAATGCTTCTCCAGGCCAAAATGCCTCTCCAGGGCAAATGCCTCTAGTTTCTGGTCCTCACGCCTTATATACCTTTCTGCTTTCTACCACCACTCCCTGGGATTAAAGGCGTGCTTTCTGGGATTAAAGGCGTGGGTCACCACGCTTGGGTGTATCCTTGAACACGTGAATTTCTGCCTCTGGAATGTTAGGATTAAAGGCATATGCTACCACTGCCTAACCTCTATGTTTAATATTGTGGCTGTCCTGTTCTCTGACCCCAGATAAGTTTATTAGCATACACAATATTTTGGGGAACACAATACCCCCACATTCCAGAGATATGTTTGGTAAAAAATGAGGGTTCCTGTTGATCTCATCAATGGCAAATACCAGGGCCAGAACCAACTGGTATATTTTAAAATTATAACTGCATAAATTGAAGAAAAGTACACTTGATATTATAGACCATACATAGCTGCAGGTTAATGAAATAGTTTTATAGTTCAAATATTAGTGTTTATATAAAATCCACATTTAAAGTCTCTTAATAAATGATTGGAATTCAATTGTTTATGTTACTTTGATATAATGGTATAAGATCATGTGAATATGACCCTTATAATTGGCTGTCCCATGACTGCTTACTAAACTTTCTATTGTATTTGGTACATTAAAATTTTGCCCATGAATGTAAAAAAAAATGACCTTACAAAGTATAGCATTTCCTGCTTTATTGTTCCTTGTTGTATAACTTCTACACTTAGAGGAAAGTAAATATTCCGCCATTAAGACACACAGCTTTTCAGGAAAATACCTTCATTAAAGAATACCACTGAATTATTTTGACTCATATTTGTAAATAGTTGTGATTCTTTGACAATATTATCTTTTGTGAGTTTATGCTGCTTTTGTACCTTTTGTTTATGTTGTTTGTATATGTGTGTATGCCTCTGTGAAAATGTTTGAGTTTTAAATGTTTTGATTGCAAGATAGAAGACAACCTCCACAAGCAGTTCTGTACAGTTAGAGATGCACTCATGAATTATCTGTGGATCTGAACTCAGGTAATCTCACTTGCACCTGCAATATTTTTACCTTCTGAGATATTCCTTATTTTAGTGTCAATGTCTGAAATTTAGAAAAATAGGTTTCATTAGAATACCATAAAATAGTAACAAAAGTCCAGTGCCAGGCATTGAAAACCTGTTTTTGAATTGTTATTTTTTATAGAATCCAAGAGATTTCCTCCAAAAATGTAGGCTACAGCCCATGTCATTTGTGTCTTCCAGAAAAAGAAGGTAAGATCCTACTGCTGAAGATATCACACACTTCAGACAGTAGGTGCAAGTATTTATCTGGATTTACCTGGAAGCCTCCCTACTGAGGACCACTCCCATAGTTACAGAAGTTGTACAAGCTGACAATGAAGAAAAGCCATCAGTAGTCCTCAGTAGTCCTACCCATCTGTAAGGTCAATGAGTGACAACACTAGTAAGCAACGCAAAATATTCTGACAGGTGTAGTCATGACACTTGTAGCCTCGGATAATTCCCAGTTATGTAAATGAAGTTAAGGCATGATGGGATAGGAAAGAGGCCATGTCGTCTTTCACTGTAGTTCTACATATGGACAACTGTCCACAGCTGAAGATATGGATTCTGGAGAAGAACCTACTACTGCCAGTTTTCTAAACTATCTTATTCTCTAATTATAACCTAATCTCAACCTTATATCTACAGATAAATATTGCTTTTCCCCTGTATAAAGACACTTCTTTATATGGTAGACACAGATCATTATAGGATGCCATAACTTTAAAAAAAACCCAATTAATATATTTACCATACAACTCCTACACTTAAAAATCAGGAAACTTTGTAGTAGAGGGATTATAAGACTGTTATGAGCCAGAGGACCAGGAGAACTGTTGCAAGATATTCTCTTCAAATTAAAAGAGACAACATGAAGAGAGGTTAAGGGAGTGATTTTGAAGGATTTGGTTGGAATTGTCAGTTATTAATGCGACTGAGATAAATTATTTGAAAATCTCCATGTATTAATAAATATGTTTATTCAAAATATTTTAGTTTGAATAGTTATTTGTTCTTTCTGAACTTGATGGAAAGATGGTATTGCTAAAGACAATATATAGCTGAGTCATAGAACATGGATCTATCAATCTGGTACTGGACTTTACTCTTCAACCCTACTAGATAGTTTTCACAATTCAACTAGTGTAACAGGAGCCCAGATCTCAGTAGGCACCTGACTCTAGCACAACTGATTCAGCTGTGGAGGGTCCATTAAGTCTGTAAAACTCAGCAGGTAGAGAGCACCTCCTGTTGAAAATGAAAACAAAGACCTAATCCATCAAAGTTCATTGTTCTGGGAATGTCTCTAAATGTACTATCTTGCTTTTTGCTTGGGTACTTTCACTTCTGGCTAACAGGTCTGGTTAACTGAAATATGTAAACTCAGAAGTTGATTTTTGTGCTTAAGAGCTCATCCTAATAAAGTCTTAGTGATAGACCGAGATCCTGAGCACCCATTATAGTAGTAAGCCAGCTAATAGAGACTTCTATTGCTTTAAACTCATGTCCAAGCAGTGCTCTATGGTGAATATTTACAACATTTCCTGAGGTTTCACCAAGATGTCAGAACAAGATCATGGGACATAAGGTGTTTCAGAGTCCCTCAAAGCAAGGAAAAGTGCAGTTGTCAAGGAACACATAGGGAGTTTGCAACCAGAGTTCCATGTCCCCAGGATATCCTTCCAACAATTTCTGCCTAAGGAATCTGAGGAATCTGACACCTCCACACCAAAAGGAAACAAATTAGAAAGACTCATGGTCTTTCACATCTGCAGGTAAGTCAGATTAAGGTGCCTTCTCTTTGGACACAAAGGAGAGAGGTCAGAGATGGCTGCTGACCCAGTGTTCAGGAACCATGTGAGAAGACACTGGATCACTCTGTTTGTTCCAGTGTATGAATGTGTGGTGGCCAGCACAGGTTGTTTTTACTGCATTTCTCTCTCTCTCTCTCTCTCTCTCTCTCTCTCTCTCTCTCTCTCTCT
>CABHPH010127724.1:0-24133 GCA_902168325.1 Peromyscus nudipes | reverse complement strand
CTCTCTCTCTCTCTCTCTCTCTCTCTCTCTCTCTCTCTCTCTCTCTCCCCGTATGTGTTTCTATGTGTTTCTGTTAGATTTGGTTCCCTGTATTCACTGCTGGCTTTCTCTAATGTGACACCATCCCCCAAAACTGGCTTAAGCCATGGGCCTCCTGCTGTTGGGGACCCAAGTCCTTTTGGCTCTGCTAGATCCCTCAGTAACACAAACAAACAAACATCTCTACCTGTCCCACTCTGGGAGCAGGAACACTTTCTCTTTTTGTTTGTTTTTTGATTCCTGCTCAAAGTAAGACTGGTCCAGGTTTGGAGATAGCAAAGATTCAGGCCTCCCATCCATGGTCTCCTGCATCTGAGCAGATTGAACACAGGGGAGGAGAAATTGTTCCACTAGGAGAACATTCTCTCCACTCTTAATCTGCTCAAGCAGTCCTGCAAAAGGAGAAATTCCCCTGGAATAAGCCTGAAGGAAAAGAAAAATTTCTACTCATTTTTCTCCCTGATTTATATCTTCTTATTAATCAAAGATCCATACAACTTAAAAACTCTATACCTACATGTGGAGATAATTTATCTGTGTCCCCAATAAAATTTATCTGAGGATCAGAAGATAAAGGTCAGCCACTATTAGTAAAAACAGAAATCATGCAATGTTAGCACATGCCCTTAATCCTATCACTTAACAGGCAGGGTATATGTTCAAGGCCACACTAGGGAACAGAGGCAAGCATGATGACACAGGCCTTTAATCCCAGTACCAATCATAGAGATATGGAGGTTTGTACAGACAGGCAAAGAAAAGGAAGTATGGTAGCTGGGCTAAGAGCTAATGAGAGGGCAGAAAGCAAGGCAATAAAGGCACAGGTAGAGAGGAAGTAAGGCACTGTGAGGTAAGGTTAGCTGGTGGCAGTTCCGATTCCTCTGATCTCTGTTAGATTTTCACCCTTATTTCTGTTTTGTGTGTTTTTTTTTTCATTTAATAAGATCACTTAGAAATTTGTCTATACCCATAATTCCTCCTAAAAAATTAAATAAAGGTTGAAAAACCCCTGTGATGCTGGTCAGGGGTATTTCTGCCAGAAAATACAGCATGGACAGAACAGATTCTTCGCTCTGTCCAACACTGACTAGAGAGCTTTATATAACTTTTGCTGGGTAATTTTTCAATGATGACAGACAGCTTCGAAAAAGAGTCCTTTTGTCTCCCAGCTGGCATCAGATATTAGGAAAAAGTGATAAAATTTTTAATATTAAGGTATACTTAGATTCTAGTTGCTGGAGGTAGTTTAACCTGTATTTAACAACAAGGAACTGAGTGGGAAAAGACCTTTTGCATAAACTGGAAGTCAACCCCACCTTCTCTAATGATGAGATACAGACTTACAGAAATCAAGCATAATCTTGGTGTCTTGCCTCTGCCAGAGGAAACCAACCCTACAGGACTGGCCCAACACCAAGTTGCTATAATGGTTCAACCAACTGCTTCAGCCAGCTCTGTCCAGATTAAACAATACACAATGTCCTTGGAAGCAACAGGAAAAGTCGAAGCCCATATTGAATGGTGAGAATAGACAGGCACACTGGTGCCCTGTCAGTCACCCCGGAACACTCCTCTCCTGCCTGTAAAGAAAGCTAGGACCTATGATTTTCCTGAGTCTGATTCCTCCAGAGAAAAAGGTGTATACTCTCCTGGTCCTGAAAGATGTATTTTTTACACCTAATTTGGGCAGAGGCGACACAACTTTTCTTTGTTTTTTTTTTTTTTTTTTTTTTTTGGTTCTTCCAAGAAAGGGTTTCATCGTGTAGCTTTGTGCCTTTCCTGGATCTCACTCAGTAGACCAGGCTGGCCTCGAACTTACAGAGATCCGCCTGGCTCTGACTCCCGAGTGCTGGGATTAAAGGCGTGCACCACTACCACCCGGCCCATCTTTGCTTTTAAATAGACAGACCTAGAGGGAGGTCTACAATGGGAAACTTAACTGGATCAGGATGCACCAAGGATTTAAAAACTCTCCAACCCTGGTTGAGGAGACATTAAATGCTAACCTCTTGCCCTTCCTTTAGAGGTTTCCTGGGAAAATAATTTATAAACGGGCCATTGAGGGACTGTTACTAGAGTTATGACCTTTGGGATAAAGAATGTCATTTAAAGACCAAATTTGTCTAATGCTATCTCTCTTGGCTACAAGCAGAAGGGAGGGAAATGGAGACTGTCTCAGCAGGATTGCTGCCACTCTTCAGATTCCAACTCCAGAGACTAAGGGGCAGGTTCTAGAATTCCTAGGTGCAACTGAGTATGTCAGCCTCTGCATAGCAGAGTTTGTGGAAATAAGAATGCATCTATGCACAAGCACGTAGCAGGGGAACTAAGCTCATAATTTTTAGTGAGACTAAACAAAAGACAGTCAAGGCTTTAAAAAGAGCTCTGAATTTACCCCCAGCCCTGGGACTTCCAGATGCCTCAAAACCTCTTTCATCTGTCTGTCCATGACACAAAAGACAAAGGGGGTTTTACCCACACATCGAGGTCATGGAAATTCCCTGTGTCACATCTGTCCAAATGATTTGATCCTATAGTCACAAGATGGCCCACCTGTCAAAGATTTGTGGAGACTACTGCTAGCTTATTAAAGGAAAGCAAATGAGTTAATGGTGTCAGAATCTGATTTTCAGAGCATCAACTGCAGATGAGGTCTTCCTCTCAAGAATGAAATAATACCAACTGTTTAATGACTTTGTGACCCAGTGCAAGACCCTACTCCCGGCCCCACCTTGAGTCCAGTTTGTCATCAATCCAGCTATCCTCTTGCCTGGTGATGACCATCAGGTGCTCAGGCAAGATTGTCACCAGATGAAAGATGAAACCAGGTACATGGAAGATACAGTACTTACTTTAATTTTATTTTCCCCAACCATGTACCTCATTCTAGGGAGAAGTACTGATTGATCTCAGCCAGGATCTCAGATGGGAAAAAATATAGTCCACTACCATATACATGCACCATCAGTTGGTGTACTTTTACAACTGGGCATTTGAACTGTATGATCTATAGATAAAGAGGGCTTCTCAATGCTGGGAAAAAGGACATCAAATATTCTTGGCCCACATAGGGACTTTGTGGCTTTCTGTAGAACTTGTGTGCTCCATTACCAGGCAGTTGAACTCACTGTCTGACAGATGACTCTAAGACCAGTTGGGCCTATTGATGCTCTGATGATACAAACCACAACCCAGTGTATCTGAGTGCTACATGGTAAAAAAAAAAAATGGACAGTTCAAATCTATATGTTAAGGGAGGATACTGGAGAAAAAGACCATTCTTTCAAAAATAAATGCCTGCACTCTGATAACTACCCTTCACCAGAGAATCTTGCAGCCTGACTGACTAGCAGCCAGATTGCTTTTTTATTCTTACAGAATTTAATAAGCAGGGATACAGTCATGATGTTCTAAAACATAGACCATATCATTATTGTTTTTAGACATGTGTGTCACTTCCTTTTGCTTATCTTTTAGTCATCATTAATACACTATGACAGAACAGTTACCATTTCCAATCATTTTACCTCACTTTTTTTTTGTTGTTGTTGTTGTTTTGGTTTTTCGAGACAGAGTTTCTCTGTGTAGCTTTTCACCTTTCCTGGATCTTGCTCTGTAGACCAGGCTGGCCTTGAACTCACAGAGATCCGCCTGCCTCTGCCTCCTGAGTGCTGGGATTAAAGGCGTGCGCCACCACTGCCCATCCCTTCCCTCAAGTTTTGATATCATTAATAAACAGTTATCATTCTTACTCATTAAACCTATAAAACATTTTTAAAGAATCTAGAGGCATATGACAGCCTCTTCTCAGGCTTGTAGTTCTGATTGCTTCAAGGATGCAAGATCAAAACAAAATTTCCAAGCTATCCTGGGCATATTGACATATCCCAAGCAGTTATATTATTAACTCTTAATGGTCTGAGTGCCCAAAACAATCATCAGACCAAAACTGTTGCACTTATTATTCAAATTCTGGCATAATATAATGTCCATATTTATATTTTTATAAAATTTGTTTTTAAGTCTAATCCTGGAATTCTGCTGTTCCTTGTTCGTATGCTACCACAGTGGCTCTGCATGAACTAAATTTTCTAAGAAAGGGAGGTCTTGATATCTCATACTTTTATCATCTTTCTACATCATTCTTTGCCCATCAGATTAAGTTTCTGTGTAGGGAAGAGTTATCTTCAGTGTTAATCTAACTTCGTTACTGTATATGTCACAAAATTGTCTGAGTATATTGTGGGAAGGGCTTCTAATCTGATGTGTGGCCAACTCCTCTAGCATACCAAATCATGTTGACCTTTTTAAGTTTACTTTGTTTTGATTATCTTGTTCCTCAGTAAGTACAGAAACAGATATTTCAAGAATGCCTCCCAGCCTTGTTGTTGAACATTTCCCCAGGTCCTGAGTTCCTCTGGTCCCACCTGGCCCTGTGGTCCATCAGCCATTTATAAAATAATCACTCAGAGGTTTACTATTATTTCCAAACTGTACAGTCTATGGCAGGCCTCTCGTTAGCTAGCTCTTGTATCTTAAACTAACCCATAATCTATGTTTTGCCATGTGTTTTGCAGCTTTACTGGTCTGATGGCATGTTGTTCCTTGGGCAGCAGACTGGCGTCTCCCCAGAATCTGCCTTTCTCTTTCCTGTTTCTCCTTGAATTTCCCACCTGTCTCTAAGCTTCCTTGCCATAGGCCAAAGCAGCTTATTTATTAACCTATGGGGAAAACACATATTCACACAGTGCAGAAAGACATTTCCCAACATTTCCCCTTTTCTATCTAATTAAAAAGGAAGGTTTTTAACTTTAACATAGTGAAATTATATATAACAAAACAGTTATTAAGCAAGAATTACAGTTACAATATCTAGTCTACATGATTTTGGCAATATTAAAGAAATTATTCTATCTATCCTATATTTGTGAGTCTAAGGCTTCATATCTAATTTATCTTTTATCATAACCAAGGAAAGTTATAATTATAACTATCTAGGCTTCATCTAGATCAAAGAACCCAGAAGGATATAATGTTACCTAAATAAACAGCAAGAGTATTTTAATCAACTTCCAAAAATCTAGAATGACAGAGACAGCTGGCTGCCTGGACAGTCATCCAAAGTTGCTCTGCAGTGTTGAGATATCCGTCTTCAGCATATAGAACTAGAGTTTCTCAGTCACTTTCCCCTGTGTCCTGAGGAATGTCTGACAATCTCCTTTTGGAAGCAGGAATCTGAGAAACCATTTTGCCTTGTTTTGGCAAAATTTTGTGGTCATTTTTTCATGGGTCCTGCATGTCCAGTTGATGCAACATTTTGTCAAGCAGTCCAGGCAGGAACAGTTTCTTGCCCAAATGGCTAACTTTTACCATAAGAAAAGCAAACTCCATATGGAGTTTCTTTGATGCCAATCATCTTCTTTGAAGTAAATCAGTGTTGCCAGGAGCAGACTCGTCTCACTGTCCTTAAAGTATAAGTTTTAAAACATTTTAAATGACATATTCTGTAGGTCTTTGAAGTGTTTGAAGATTGCCTACCTAAATGAAATATATCCATGTATATCTAGAAAACTTAACTAATATGACTGTAAGTTTGATTGTCATAGATGACTGACTATTAATCTATGTAGCTGGAGTTTTCAATAGTCCCACCCAGGCTACAAATCAGTACTTTTTAATTATACATCACAGTTTCAAATGAGCTGCACAGACATAATACATTAAACAAGGGTAGAAATATACATATAGTATAACAAAATTATCTTTAAATTTGTATCAATAAACTAAAATCGATAGCAATGTAAAACATTTTAAACAAGTAGTTGATATTTAAAAGTAGATTCAATAATCTACCCTTCATCCTATCAGATCTATATCCTACATTTCTATATCATATCCCTTTTCTTCTTTTAGAAAGAGATTGACTATGACAATAACTATTTGTAACCAACCTCTAAACAAGGTCAAATATCCATAATCTATTTTCTGGGAATGTGCGAGTAGTTTTCTAGGCTACTTCCTGCTGATTGTGGGCACTGGTAATCTTATAGTGATCCTGAGGAAATTAAGAATTATAATTAAATCTTGGCTGTAGTAATCTGTGAGGATGGATCATCTCATTGAGTTGCTTTGAAGCTGATTTCAGATGTTGGAATATCTGGGCCATGGGTGTTATTGGAAACTTTTCAGGAGGTCTTGGTTGATCAAACCATATTAGCCTGGAAGCAATCCATAGGTTCTCATCTTCTGTGGAAAAAAAAGCAGAACCTATTTTCCAAGGAAACATATCCTTAGACACAAATTTTGAAGTCAAGATACCATTAAAATATATGTCTATTAGTTTAACTCAGCAGCCTTTATAATCAAATGTCTTTTGGCAGTTAAAAATCCCAAAGACAATATAATCCAGACTCTCTGTGTGATTTTCATCTTTACATGGCTTATTTTTTATATTACTTTCATTGTCTCTTTAAAGACTTTATTTTTTAAAGTATTTATTACTTTATATAACAGTCTATCCTCTTTTTCCTCTCTCTTCCAAGCCTCTATACATTTACACATAATGTAAATCATTTGGAGGTTTATACCATCTGAATCTGTCTTTTGTGTACCTAGAATTCTTTTTTGATCATTGCAAACTGCAGCAGGGCTAAGACTGAAGCTGCAGCCCTGGCTGCTGACTCCACCCAATTCAGCTTCCCACCATGGTGGTGATACCCAGGAGAGTCATGCTTATCCCACCAACGCTGGTGTCCACGCTGCCATCAGACAGCATGCAGCTGGCCCATAAACCCTTTTTTTTCTGTATGAGTAAAGGCTAAATCCACCATACAATATTCTGCACAGCTTGAAGACATCTCTGTGTACCAAAGCAGAAGTCTGATATGTTACGCTCAAGCTCAAATGCTGTGGTGTCTCACTGCCCATGTCTTACATCTATGGCATGAGACATGAAACAAGTAGGTGTTCTTGGATCCATTTTAGAATCTCTTTTTAAGTTCTCTCAGGTTTTAGGTGCAAACTCAAGTCAACACATTATGCAGCCAAATGAAGCCAGAAGGATTTCTCAGGTCCTGCCTGGCCCAAGAATCCCGTGGCCACTTATAAAATAATCACTTAGAGGCTTAACATTATTTGCAAACTGTAAAGCCTAGCACAGGCCTCCTGCTAGCTAGCTTGTATATCTTAAATTAACCCATTTATATTAATCTATGTTTTGCCACATGTTCCATGGCTTTACCAGTCTGCAGGCATATTGCCCCTTGGGTGGCAGGCTGGTATCTCCCCAGACTCTGCCTTTATCTTTCCTGTCTCTTTCCTTGGATTTCCCACTTGCCTCTAACCTGCCTTGGCATAGGCCAAAGCAGCTCATTTATTAACCAATGGGAACAACATATATTCACAGTGTACAGAAAGATATCCCCCAGCATAACCTCATAAAGAGATCTCTGGATTCTTTATATGTTTCACCACTTCCAAGGTGTAATAAAGACCTTCAAGTAGATAGGGATATCTTCCTAGAAGGGGCTAGTAGTATGTTCAGGACTGTCCCAGGGAATCTTAGAAGCACCATTCCTGGGACAAGGCATAAATGATCCAAAATAAATTTCCAATCAATCTAATATCTCAAAATTGTACAAGTATTAAAAGTGACCCAAGTATGCAACAGGTAGAGATGAAAATCAAAGGTGGCATGGAGGTCATCATGGAGCTCAGCTTTGCTGGATCTCTGTCAATCAGCTGTTATAGGTTTATGACTTGTGTTCTTTCCATCAGATGTGGCTGTGGCAGACTTCAACCAGATCTGGCCTGCTGTGGGAGGATAAAAATACTTGCTACTTTCTTAAAGTTACTTTCTTTGGATGGGTAGAAGTTTTCCCAAGCAGACTGAAAGTGTTTAAGTAGTACCTGAAAAACTCATGCAAAAAAGGGGTGCCCTGATTTGTCTTCTTTCTAGCAAAATGATTCAACAGTAGCCTAATTTTCATAGCCAAAACCTTCTCTATTAGTAACTCTAACTTTAGACATAGAGTGAAAACTTCATTGTACATCTAAACCTCAGAGTTCTTGGCTGATAGAACTAATGAACAGGAGACTCTCACAAAACTCTCATGAGAGTACAGAGATAGATGGATAGGCCTACTTCCTTTACTTTGCCTCAGTTCGCTGAACCCCACATAGTGAGTGATTAAACCCCTATTAGATTATATTTGGAAGAATTCCCTATCTACTTTCCAGCCTCAGAGACCAGCTGTTGGAAAACTGTCGAACTATGCCTTTTTCAACCAAAGACCCTCCAGTTCTCTATATATGCTATTCAATGAACTAACTATCTGAGAGACCCAGGCAACCCCTGAGTCAGCCAGCGATTTCCACATGTTTAAGTCCAGTGATATCCTCTGTGTCAAGTGAGTAGCCAAAGGGACACTGGAACTAACATGGAAAGGACCCTACAATGCGTTTCTCTCGACCCCTATGGTGATGCAGGTAGGTCTTCTTACACTATAGAGGCACACACCCAGATAAAAAGAGGAAGCCACTGTAGCTAGAGTTTTCCTGCCGGGCCCACAGTCAGGACAAATCTCTCTCACCCGCCAGTCCCACAGCCACTCAGACCCAACCAAGTAAACACAGAGACTTATATTGCTTAAACTGTTTGGCTAATGGCTCAGGTTTCTAGCTATCTAGTTCTTACATCTTAAATTAATCCATTTCTATAAATCTATACCTTGCCACATTGCTTGTGGCTTACCGGCATCTTCACATGCTGTTTGTCATGGCGGCGGCTGGCAGTGTCTCCGGCTCAGCCTTCCGCTTCCCAGAATTCTCTCCTCCTTGTCCCACCTATACTTCCTGCCTGACCACTGGCCAATCAGTGTTTTATTTATTGACCAATAAGCAACACATTGCAAGCCACAGATGCTTTTCTTAAATGGACTGTCTCTGTACTATAGACCCAGTGCTACTAAGGTTCCATTGGACCTAGCCTCCTCCAATCCCTGCCCATGTATCTCTTACTAAGTCTTGTGTTTTAAACTATGGGTGTAAACACAAGGTCAAGAACCTCACCTCACCATTATCAGGTATGGACTTGAAACTGAGGAAGATTAATACTCAGAAGATATTAGCTAGTGTGACTACAGACCATCAGCCTATATCCCATCTTGGCCTTTTCTTGTTGATGCCTGCTTTAAGTATTTGGTTGTATTGGAGAATGGAAGGATGCTGGACTTTGTCTTTTTAGACAGAAATACAGTTTATGATTTCATGGACACCCTGTGGCCTGATCCCCTAGCTGCCAGAAAAAAAAAATAAGAGTTTCTTTTGTAAAATGAGATTCCTAAAAATATTGTTTTAAAAAGATTTTGGACTTTGGGACATAGCAATAACCTAAGTAGTCAGACTCTATGCTGAGGGAAGGGACCCCTGGGATAGAGTTAATTATTCCCAGGGAAAAATCAGCCAGGATTGTTGGTCATGCTTAGACATATGGCCTGCATAACACATAGGGATATGCAATAAACTGACTGTCAGCTTATTTACTGACAATGCTTACAGTGACTGTGGACAGCCTTAATCAACATTAGGATACTTACAAGGGGCAAATTGTCTAATATCTGAAACGTTTAATCTACACACTTTCCCTTATTCTGATAGCTGCTATTCAACCTAATGGGTTAGTTCATGTATAAAAGCAATATTACTCAGCCTCTGAGAACACTTGGTGAACATGTACTAATGGTTTGACTAAATGGATCTTCTAATGCTTTGAAAACTAAGTAGGTAGGTTGATAAAGACTTAGAGGCATTAAAAGTTCCTGGTTCTGAATTAAATAAGCAGATTCCTTTGCAGAAATTGTTCTACAAAATTGGAGAGCCTAGAGTGTTCATAAAATAAAAGAAAGTATGTATGGTTTTTAGAAAAACCTGTTGTCTCTTTGGTAACTGATCAGGAATAATTAGAAATAATCTTGTCATGGTTCGGAATAATTGGTCCCCTTGCCTAGTTACACTATATCAGCACAGCTGGCTCTATAATTCTCATTCTGATTGGAATAAGTATGGGGACTGCATCATAATCTAAAATAGTTCATGATTTGACTCATTCACTAAGACCAGTGGTGAATGTAACAGTGCTCCAGACTTTCCTAAGCCTCTAGACCTTAGCACAACCGACTGCATAGTGGGAGTGCCATTCAGTTTGTGAAGCTCAACAAATAGGCAGCACCACCTGACAAAAATGCAAGTAAAGATTTAATCCATCCATGCACATATTTCTCAGAAAGTGTCTAAGTGTAGTAAACTTGTTTTTGGCTTCTGTATTTCCACTTCTGGCTAATTATTCTTGTTTTCTGATGTATGTTAGCACAGAACACTTTTTTTGTACTTAAGACTCATCCTGATAAAGTCTCCATGCTACACTGGGATCCAGATCACCCTGTGTATTTTCAGGCTGGATATGAAATCCTTTCTGCTGCCTTAAACCATGTTTGAACAGTCTTCTCTGGTGAATACCAGAAGGAAAAAATAGTCAGTATCATCTGATTAAGATCCCCGCAAGACACAAAAACAACTGATCTAAGGTGACATGCCCTTTGATGCAATAGCAAAAGAAATGGTACATGAGTATTGAAATAATCTTTTGTTTGGATATAGGGCCCATTCCATGGGAAGAAACTCATTGATAACATATTTATTTGTAATATGAAAGACTGACTAGTGAGGTCCTAGGCCTAAGGAGAGACTACAATAGTATTATTCTTCTAAATGGACTTAGGATTAAGATGATTCCTAATAATTTATTTGTCAAACCATAGATCAGAGCATTGATTCACCCTTGTAAGAGAAACTTTTCCTGGCAGATATAAATTAACAGAGACCTTCAAGTGGTAACTTTGGAGATAGCGAGGCACTGGACAATGCTCGGCTGCAGATGTTGCGTACATATCATACTAAGCCACAGAAATCTCTGTGATTGTACAAAAGTTATAGATAATTACAAGAAAATTATTTTTCATAAAGAACAGAGCAATTGTGCTTATGAGTGCATAGCTATTGTGGCACCACATCTGGAAAAACTCATGCTAGAAAAAAAAGCATGGAGAAGAGAGTTAAGTGTGAAATCTCACTATGAGCCATGGATAGTTTTAATTTGATAGTTTTCTTATAGTCAGTTATTGTCAAAGCTTTGATTTCCACTAGGTTTACCACAGTCTAGAGAATGCTCCAGTTTCATGAGTAATTCAACAACATTAACAGGCCTCTTTGGGGAAAAAAGAAGAAATTTCAAACTTGGGTGAATAGGAAGGTTAGCATGGTTAAGTACATACTGAAAGAGTCAGGGGAGGAGTGAATCCTTAGTAGCAGCAGGGAAAGTTGAAGCCCATATTGAATGGTGAGAAGAGCCAGGCACACTGATATCCTGTCAGTCACCCTGGAATACTCCTTTCCTGCTGGTAAATAAACCTGGTACCTCAGATTCTCATGAGTCTGATTCCTCCAGAGATAAAGTTGTATATTCCTCTGGTCCTGAATGATATATTCTTTAGCCTTACATTGGCAGAGGTGAGTCAACCCACCTATGTTTTTAAATTGACAGACCAAGAGTGAGGTCTACAGTGGAAAATTTCCCTAGATCAGGATGCACAAAGGATTTTAAATACTCTCAAATCCTGTTTGAGGAGACATTAAATGCTGAATTCCTACCATTCCTTCAGAGGTTTCCTTGAAAAATAATTTATAAAAGGGACATTGAGGGACTGTTACAAGATTTACAGACTTTGGCCTACAGAATGTCAGCTGAAAAGGGCCATATTTGTAGAATGCCACCTTTGTTAGCTACAAGCAGAGGGAGGAAAAAGGAGACTGTCTCAGTAAGATTGCTGCCATCCTTCAGATTCCAGCTCAAAAGACTAAGGGAAAGGTTCTAGAATTCCTAGGTGCAACTTAGTATGTCAGCCTCTGGAAACCAGAATTTGTGTAAACAACAATGCCTCTATACACAAGCACAAAGCAGGGGAACTAAGTGCCTAATTTTTACCGAGACTAAACAAAAGGCACTCAAAGCTTGAAAAATAGCTCTGAATTTCACTGTAGCCCTAGAACTTCCAGATGTCTCAAAACCTTTCCATCTGTCAGTCCATGACACAAAAGACAATGGGGGTTTTACCCAGATGATGGGGCCATGGAAATTCCCTGTGACACATCTGTCCAAATGATTTGACCCTGTAGCCACAGGATGGCACACTGTTCATAGAATTGTGGAGACAATGGATAGCTTATTAAAAGAAAGCAAATGATTTCACTGTGTCATGATCTGATACTCATAGAATCAAGAACAGATGATGTCTTCCTCTAAGGAATAAAAGATCACCAATTGTTTCAAAATTGTGTGGCCCAGTACAAGACCCTATTCCTAACCCCACCTTGAGTCCAGTTTGACATCAATCCAGCTATCCTCTTTCCTGATGATGACATGCAAGTGCTCATAGAATATTGTCACCAGATGAAAGATGAAATGAGATAAAAGGGAGATGCAGTAGTTACTTGAAATAAAATGATTTGTGCCCCAACCAGGTAACTAATCCCAGGTAGAAGAACTGATCGATCTCAGCCAGGACCTCATATGGGGAAAAGGAAAGTCCACTACCATATACATGGATCATCAGTTGGTATGCTTTTACAACTGGGTATGTCAACTGTATGGTCTATGGAGAAATATGGCTTCTGAATGCTGGGGAAAAGAACATAAAATAATCTTGGCCCCCTTAGGGACTATGTGGTTCCTCCTAGAAATTGTTGTGCTACACGGCCAGGCAGTTGAACTCACTGTCTGACAGATAACCCTAAGACCAGTTGGACCTATTGGTGTTCTGATGACACAACCCAAAACATAGAGCTACCTGAGACTGCATAATAAAGAAAAAAATGGACAGATCAAAGCTATATGTTAATGGAGGATACTGGAGGAAAAGATCATTCTCTCAGAAGTGACTACCTTGACTCGGGTAACTACCCTTCACCAGGCTACACATCTGGGGACCACAAAACTTTCTGAGTTGTTCACACCAAGACATGATATACCTGTACTGGACACAGTAGCATGGGATTTCTCAGTTATATACCAGGTTTGTGCATGAGTAAATTGAAATTTGGACCCAGAAAGATGTCCAAATGAGAGACCAACACCCTCGGAAGCTTTGGAAAGACTGATTTCTGCCAGAATCCAGCTCCAGATGAGGGCAGGGTCTGAAGATAGGTAAATGCCAGAGTGGCCATGGGAGGAATCAGACATGGGACAAGTCTTAGTTTTGTGTTAGGAAAGATGGACAGAGAGGAAGCACATCTTGATATGGCTTGTCCTACTCTGATGGGAGCCATTCCTGTTAGGACAGGTTGCACCAGAGGATATAAAGAGTTGGTGAGGGAATGAGGTGATCCAGGCCATAGTAATTGGGAGAATCTTGCAGCGTGATTGACTAGCAGGCAGAGTGCTTCTCTATTCATACAGAATTTAATAAGCAGGGATATATTCATGATGTTCGAAAACATAGACTATATCATTTTTGGTTTTGGACATGTGTTTCACTTCCTTTTACTCATCTTTTAGTCATCATTAATAAACTATGACAGAACAGAGTCATCATTTCCAATAATTTTATCTAAAGTTTGATATCATTAATGAACAGTTATAATTCTTACTCATTAACCCTGTAACCCAATTTTTAAGAATGTAGAGGCATATGATAGCCTGTTCTCAGACTGGTAGCTCTGGTTTCTTTAGGATGCTATACCAAAACAAAATTTCTAAGCCACCCAGGACATATTGCCATGTCCCAAGCAGTGTATTATTGACTCTTAATGACCAAAGTGCCTAGGAAATTTTATTTGTTAGTCTAAACCTGGCATTCTGTAATTTCTTTGTCAAACACCACCATAGTGGCTCTGCATGAGTTAATATTTCTAGGAAGGAGAGGTCTTGACATCTCATACTTCTATCATCTTTCTACATCATTCTTTGCCTGTCAGTATAAGTTTCTGTGTAGGGCAGAAGTAAATTCATTTAATCTAACTTTGTTATCATATATGCCAAGTAATTGTCTGAGTGAATTTTGGGAAGGGGCTTGTAATTGTATCTGTGACCAACTCCTCTAGCCAAACAAATCTTGTTGACCTTCTAGATTTATTTCGTTTTGGTTATCTTTTTTTTAAATAAGGGACAGATGTTCTAAGAAAGTTCCATAGCCTCATAACAAGACCTCTGGCTTATTTATGTGTGTCACAAACTCCAAGGTGTAAAGAAGACCTTCGAGCAGATAAGGATATCTACTTAGAAGCAGGCATAGGGGGTGACAGTGTGTTCACGACTCTCCTGGGGAACCTTCAAAGTAGTATTCCTTGGGGAAGGCATAAATGATTCATAAGAAATTTTCCATCTAATTTCCCTAAATTGTACAAATATTAAAAGTGGTCCTAGTATGCAACAGGTGGAGGTGAAAAAAGAAGGTAGCATGGAGGCCATCATGTGGGTCAGCTCTTCTGAATCTTTGTCAAGCAGTTGTCCTGGCTTATGACTTTTGCTGTTCCCATCAATAGCCGTGGCAGACTTCTACCAAGACCTGGCCTGCTGTGGGAGGATAAAAATACTTGCTACTTTCTTAAAGTTACCTTTTTTGGACGGGCAGAAGTTTCCCACCTAGACTGAAACTGCTCAAATAGTTACTCAAAAGCTCCTGCATGAAGGGGTGCCATGATTTGGCCTCTTTCTAGCAAGAAGGTTCAACAATGGACTAACTTTCAGAGCCCAAACCCTCTCTAGTAATAGCTATGATTTTAGACCTAGAGTGAAAACTTCATTGTACATCTAGACCTTGGAGTTCTTGGATGGTATAGAGAATACACAGTATATCAAAGGAAACTCCAACCAAACTCTCATTAGTGTCCAGAAAAAAATGGACAGGCCTCCTTCCTTTACTTTGCCTCAGTTCCCTGCACCCCATATAGGAAATTATAAACCTCCTATGAGATTCCTTGGAAGAATTTCCCACCTGCTTCACAGTCTCCAAAACCAGTAGTTGACAAAACTCTCTAAACATTCATTCCTTTTGCAAATAACTTGAAGACTCTAGTTCTCAAGTTACTCAATCTGAAATACCCAGCCATCCCCTGAGTTCACCACCAATTGCCCCCATTCAAGTCCAGTGATTTGATGTCAAGTGAGTAGCCAAAGGGACACCAGACTAATCTGGAAAATGACCTATAAGATGATCCTCTTGACTTCTATGATGGTAAAGGTTGGTGAGCTTACACCTTAGACACACCACAGCGGAAGCAACAGATGTTGCTCTCAAATGGACTGTATCTGGACTATAGAGCAGTTAATACCAAGGTTCCATTGGGCTCCAGATTCTTCCACTCCCTGCTCCTATACCTCTTACTGAGTCTTATATTTTTCACTATTGGTATAAATACAGGCTAAAGGTCCGAAACCTATTGCTCTCAGGCATGGTCTGGTAATCGAAGAAGACAGAGACACAGAAGGTATTAGCTAGTGACTACAGACCATTAGATTATATCCCATCATGACTTTTATGCTGATGCCTACTTTAAGTGTTTGGTTGTATTAGAGAATGTAAAGGTATTTTTAGATAGAAATACAGAGTTTATGATTCCATGCATATCCTGTGGCTTGGTCCTCCAGTTGCCAGAAACTGGAGACTGGAGATTCTTAAGAGGATTGTTTTAAAAAGATGCTTGTCTTTGGGAAATAGGAATCATCTAATACTCTATACTGTCAGAAGGGACTCTAGGGATAGAGTTAATCATTCCCAGCCAAATATCCCCCAGCATTGCTGGTTATGCTTAGATACCTGGCCCCCATACTACATGGCGATATGAACTAAATGGACTGTCAGCCCATGGACTGACAATATGTACAATAACTGGGGCATCCTTAATCAACATTAAGGGAATTACAAGGAGCAAAAAGTCCAATATCGAAAACTTTAAAGCTACACACGTTTCCTTATTCTGATAGCTGCTATTCAGCCTAATGTGTTAGTTCATATGTATAAAAGCCATATCACTGGGCCTCTGAGACTACTTGATGGACATATGCTAATAGTTTTGCTAAATGGCTCTTCTAATACTTTCCAAACTAAGTAGGTAGGTTAATCAGGACTTAAAGACATTAAAAGTTCCTGCTCCTGAATTAAAAAAAATAAAAACAAAAATTTAAAAAAAATGGATTCATTTGCAGAAATGGTCCCGTGAAATTGGAGAGGCTAGAATTCTCATGAAATAAAGCAAAGTATGTATGGATTTGGAAGAACCTATTGTCTCTTTGCTAATTGATCAAGAGTAATTAGAAAAAAATCTTGGCAGGGTTGGGAAAGTGATTGGTCTCCCTGGCTAACTACTGCAATCAGCACTGGCTGAACATCTAATTCTCATTTGAATTGGATTAAGTGAGGGGCCTGCAACATCAACTAAAAAAGCTCATGATTTGACTCATTCACTAGGACCAGTGGTACATGTAATAGCCCCAGACCTTAATAGACCTCTAGACCTTAGAACAACTGACTGCATGGAGCAAGTGCCATTCAGCTTGTAAAGCTCAACTAGTAGACAACACCACCTGACAAAAATGAAAATAAGGATGTAATCCATCAATGCACATATTTCTCAGAAAGTCTCTATATGTAGTAAACTTGTTTTTGACTTCTGTAGTTTTGCTTCTGGCTAACTGTTCTTGTTAACTGATGTATGTTAACACAGAACATATTTTTTTTTGTACTTAAGAGCTCATCCTGATAAAGTTTCCATGCTACACTGGGATCCTGAGCACCCAGTATATTTTCAGGCTGGCTGAGAAAGGTTTTCTATTCTCTTGAACCATGTTCTTCTTAGGTGAATATCCTACAACACTTAATGCTATGGGTGAAACCAGAAGGGAAAAGTAGTTGATATCATCCAGTTATGAACTCTGTAAGATGCATAACAACTGACCTAAGAAGACATGCCCTCTGAGGCAATAATAAAGCAGTGCTATGCGAGTATTGAAGTTATTATCTGTTTGGGTCTAGGACAGTTTCCATGAAAAGAAAATCATTCCTAGCATGGGTTATTTGTAATATGAAAGCGTGACTAGTGAGGTCATAGGCCCACAGAGAGAATATAATAGTATTATTCTTGTAAATGACATTGAATTGACATCATTCCCAATAATTTATTTGTCAAAATAAGATCAGACCATTGATCCACTCTTGTCAAAGAATCTTCTCCTAGTAGATGTAAATTAGCAGAGACTTTCAACTGGTCATTTAAGAGAAAATAAGGCACTGGATAGTGCTCAGTTCCAGATGGGGCATATGTATCAAACTCAGCCAAAGAAATCTCTGTGATCTTCCAGATGTTGTAGATAATTAAAAGAAAGTCATTTTCCACAAAGACAGAGCAATTGTGCATATGAATGCACAGCTCTTGTGACACCAGATCTGCAAATCTCACACTAGAAAAAAAATCCCAAGCCATGAGAAGCAATTTAAGTGTGAAATCTCACCATTAGCCATGGAGATTTCACATTTGATAGGTTTTGTAACAGTCAGTTACTAGCAAAGCTTTGAACTCCAGTAGGTTTATCACAGTCCAGAGAAGGCTCTAGGTTTATGAGTAATACAACATGAACAGGACTCTTCATGGAATAAAGAAGAAATGTCAAATTGGGTGAATAGAAGGTTGAGTATGGAGGAGCACACATGGAAGGAGTTAGTGGAGGAGTGAATGTGGTCAAAACACACTGTACTTAAGTTCTCAATTAATTCATGAAAGCATTTAAAAACCAACAAGAAAGCAGCCATATACACAAGAATGATAAATAAAAGAACTGCATATACTGGAAGAGAAATGGGCACAGAAGTCCTTCATAGTGGAAACTAACAAAAAATAGTGCAAACAAAATTTTCTTTCCTACCAGAATGTAGATTTAAATATGTGTATATATGTACATACACACACACACACACACACACACACACACACACGCACGCGCGCGTATGTAGTCTTATGAGCACATTATATTCATAATCCCTGCTACATTTTCCATGAAAAGACCACAGAGGTGCTCAAAGCCTCCAAACACTAAGCAATGATAAGGGGATGAAAACTTTAATCATCAAATCTGATCAGTATATATGGGATCTCGGTTTTTTTCCATATATTGAACATCAAAAATTATGCCCAGTTCATATATGATACTAAAATGTGAGGATTTTTTTTGCAGTTTGAAAGCTTTATTATTAGATTTTTAAAAATGAAAAAGCACCAAGATAGGTCTGGAGTACATCACATTACTTTCTTGGAAGAGGACAATGGGAGAGAGAAGAAAGACAGCCATGCTTAAGTACTTGAATTCAGCAAACATGGAGGTCAGACACAGATGGAGAAGCCACATTGCAGGGAAAATGGCTTCAGAGAAAGAGAAAGTGAGCCCAAGATATCACAGAAGCATAGTTAGGATCTGTCCAGATCCCAAAAGAAAGAAATACAAAGAAAAAATGAAATTAGGATTTTCGTAATGAGCACTCAGCTGTGTTCAAAACCAAGAAAACTTATGACATACTCAAGTACATAAATGTTGTGATCTGAATTTTCACTATCGTTATACACAAGAAAGTTTAATCCTATCTCCTATCTACTAGTTAAAATTGATTTTGGATTTTAATATATTTCATGCACATTAATTTTTAAAAATTTTGACTAACATGAAAAACTTAAGAATTGGCAAAAATGGTAAGAAATAAAAATACAAGATTCTGTCTCTTCATAAATGTATTTTAGTAACCTATGATGTACAATATTGTCACTGGATGATAGCTGTAGAAGATGGACAGATATTGAATGGTTTAGAAATCTGCAAATGTGCTGTAGGAATTATTGTCCCTGCATTTCATAATTTCCACTGGAAATCAGAGATGTCATTATTTATTTATTCAATTACATTAGATACAAGAGTGACATTGGATAATTTAATATTTATTAATCTTATTAGACAAAATTAGTATGAAATGGTCTGAATTATTACTGAATGTGAATACAGTGATAGATAGACACATATATTTCAGCAAGTGACACATTGAGGTAAATATTAAAAGAATTCCCATAGTGCTAACAATGACAGCCATTAGTACTCACTTCTGCAAGACCCCAAAAAACATTCTTACACCAGCTAGGCTGGTGTGTATCTGATTAGCTGTATGTTTGTTTCTTGCTGTGTTGTAAAATACCATGGCAGATTACACATTCTTTGTGAAACACCCTAAGAAAAGGGGAGCTAGCAAATAAGATCCCCATGGTAATGAAAAGTACAAAGTGAAGATAAACAAAGCACAGTGGCTACAACAGAATGGACACCACAGAAGGGCTTTCTAATAAATTAATGCAGTCCACATAGACTTCATAAAAGGATGTAGAGAACATTCAAAGTTCCCTGTGCCCATATGAAGAGAAAAGGCCACAGAGCTTCAATGCATGGGAAAAAGAGATTACCTGTGAGGCCACAGGCAACAATGGAGGGGAGATCTCAGAATCATAATATAGATAGGTATCAGGACATTTTCACTGCTAATACATAAAAGGAAGACAGATTGGGGGGAAACATGCAAGATGACTTTCTCTGTCTGAGTTACGCTACAGAAAATTTATAGTTATATCTCTTTATTGCCTTTTTCAATTCCCCAAAAATACAATGTACATATAGTTATGTGCATGTGGTGTTACTCTTAACTATTTGTCTTGAAAGATAATAATAGCATTTATTGCTAACCCTAACCCTAACACTAACACTAACCCTGATGGCCAAACACCCTAATTGTCGTGCTAGAAACCCCACCCAATGACTGAGGGATCTGGAAGCATAGATTCATGGCTAGGCCCCGGGTGGAGCTCCAGGAGTCCAATTAGTGAGAAAGAGGAGGGTCTATATGAGCGAGAATTGTTGTGACCAAGGTTGGATAAAGCACAGGGACAAATAGCCAAATGAATGGAAACTCATGAACTATGAACCAATGGCTGAGGGGCCCCCAACTGGATCAGGCCCTCTGAATGGGTGAGACAGTTGATTGGCTTGATCTGTTTGGGAGGCATCCAGGCAGTGGGACCGGATCCTGTGCTCATTGCATGAGTTGGCTGTTTGAAACCTGGGGCTTATGCAGGGTCGCTTGGCTCGGCCTGGGAGGAGGAGACTGGCCCTGCCTGGGCTGAGTCCACCAGGTTGATCTCAGTCCTCGGGGGAGGCTTTGCCCTGGAGGAGATGGAAATGAGGGTGGACTGGGGGGAAGGGGAGGGGGGTGGGAAAAATAGTAAAAAGTAAAAAATTTAAAATTAAAAAAAGAAATAAAAAAAGCTATTAGTAAAAATCAATGTCAATAAATCTTTGTCATTCCAAGTGAGGGTATTTGTTTGAAACTTTTGACATTTTATAATTAAAGTCTTATCCTGAAAGTTTCATGAACATGACTGCATAAACATCATATGAATTAAGAAGACAATAATAGATATACCAATGAGCACTCAGCTGTGTTCAGAACCAAGAAAACTTATGGCATACTCAAGTACATAAATGTTGTGATCTGAATATTCACTATCGTTAAACACAAGAAAGCTTAATCCTATCTCCTATGTACTAGTTAAAATTGATTTTGGGTTTTATAGTCATATTTGGAAACAAAAAGTGGTTGGGAGAAAGATCATAGGGTCTTATTTCTATACAAAGAACTAGAGGAGTCGGGCACTGGTGGCACACGCCTTTAATCCCAGCACTCGGGAGGCAGAGTCAGCCGGATCTCTGAGAGTTCGAGGCCAGCCTGGTCTACAAAGTGAGTTCCAGGAAAGGTGCAAAACTACACAGAGAAACTCTGTCTCGAAAAATAAAAAACAAACAAAAAAAAACAAACAAATAAAAAAAAGAACTAGAGGAAACTAAAGAATGAAAAAAGTCAGAGAAATAGTCTTCTATAGGGAAAAGCAAAGCCATTGAATATCTAATAGCAAATGGTCATCCTCAAAACTATGTATAGGAGTACATTTATGTAGACTGATCTGTTTGTAGTTAGGAACGTGTATATATATGTACACACATATGTTTATGTATTAATAATTTTTTAAACAGTCCATAAGTTTGGAAGGGAGGAAGAAGAGTTATGTGGCAAAGTTTGGAGATAAGAAAGAAAAGGAGAAATACTCTGATTATATTACAATTTCAAAAATAAATTAAGAAATAAAAAATTTTAAAACAAGCATCCCACTGCAAAGAACTTTAGAATAAGCTGCAAGGAAATGCTTTTCCATTTTGATATGTGAAACTGCTTACAAAAGTGTATATATTTATAGTAGAAGAGAAAAACTCCTATCATCCAAATTGTAAAAGATAATATTCATATGATACATGGATTTTTGTCACATTATTAACATAAGAAATGTTTGGAGATATGGGGTAATCTACTTTGACATATCTAGTCAGTCACAATTTAAAGTCAATGGAATAGACATGTTCTTCACCACATACATTTCTAGAGACAGTACCAATTTCAATTTGGAAGGATAACAGGCACCATGTATAACAGGATTTGTCATATGGAAAAAAATAGTGTTCACCTAGGGCAAAAACCTAGCACTGAGTATGGGATGAGTTTGATGTCAACACACACCTGGTGTGAGGTGAAGTTGTCCTTCAAACAGATGATCTTTCACCTGCATGTGAGACCTGAGGCATGAGTGTGCATGGACACAAACAAAAATTATGGTAAAAATGCCTTGAAAGTCTGTATCATATACAGTCCAATTGACTAATTCATGTTGCCACAAAAGATAACGTACATTAATCTGGAAATTGATATATAATTTTATGTTTGTATATCATATCATCTGAATAGTTATAATAGTCCTAAAGTAAAATCTGTTTTAAAATTTAGACCACACAAAAACCAATGTAGTGAAACAAACTTCCTGCCCATAGCTAATAAGTTTTGTAATCTTGATAATTAAGATGATCATTTCTAGGCATGTAAAATTCTATGCATGAAAAGAGACAAAGAAACTTAGAGAGCAGACATATTCCCTCTTTGAAAATATATATGCACTTTCACAGTTTAATAAAGGATGTAATCAGAAGCCTTACAAAATAATTTTAGCTTTGAGATACATACACTTCTTGTTCCCCAACTTGTATGAAAAAATTAGGCAAGGTATTGTACAATGGAAGATTTTGAGGGAGGAATGGAACACTCATATTAATCTTTGGAGTAACAAAAATATTTCCCTACCACAAACTTAATTTTATTTCTGACTTAATAAGAAACAACCCTACGTGGCCATAGTCTTGTCATTGTGTCTTATGACCACATCCATGAAAATGAGATTAAAAAATTATTAGAAATGCATGGGAAGACATGTAATAGAGGAAATTTGTTTGTTATTAAAATATTAGTAAATAATTAATTTAACTAAAAACTTTGAAGACAGGCAGAACTGTTTGAGAACAAGGAACTATTGCCAACTTCTAAATCTGACACCCTTACTCCTAACTCAGTTGTATCTAACAGATGCAAAGTTATTACTCTACCATCTCATCCCTCCATAGAAACAACGTTTGGTGGCATCACCTCTTTTCACAGGAGTACATACAGACTTCTAGACTGCCCTGAAAAGCCAGGTAACCTTTGATAAAACCATCCTCCCTCTGAAAGACCTAACATGAGAAACATGTGGCTGTAAAGGCATGACCAAGGAAGATCACAAGATTACAATAGTCATATTTGGAAACAAAAATCAATAAACAAAAAGCAACCTTATTGTATCATCTTAGAGAATAGAAAATAAATGAAGAATAACATACATATAAATAAAAAATTTCAGATTGGATGAGTGTTTTCATGATAAAAATAAGAAGCATAGAAGCTTGAATACATATATCACTTGGGTCATTTGTAACATGAAATCTGAAACTGGATAAATGAACAAAAATACTGTATGTGGAGGTCGGTGTAAATGTATGGCAGACAAGGATGTGGAACTTTGCTGCCTGTGTAGAAAGTATGAAATGGGAAAAATACACCAATGACCACATCTCCTTCATGGTGAAAATCTTCTTTGATTCTGAAATAACACTCAGAGGAGCTATAGGCATATGCATGACTATGATTAAACAAGATCCTGATAATAATAACCAGAAGAAAACATTCCACCAACATACATGTCTGCTCAGACATAAGTCTGATGGATCCAGATCTCAGTGTCCAGCAGGTATATACTTAGCTCAAGTGTTTGTGACCATATGCACTTCTAACTTTGTTGATGGGTGAGGCTGTCACAGTAACCCAGAGAGCTGTCACACTCTGAGCACTTTCTTATACATTTTCCACTGCCACTGAGAATTCTGGAACTCTTTCTTCCCTTGGGCTATGCATCTGAGGCCCTGTATTCAGGTGAAAAACAACCTGGAAAACATGTTTATAGATTTTCTTCTGTACCTGTAGGCACCATGATTTCAGCTAAAACAACAGACAGTAGAGCTCAGGGATGAACTCCTCTTTGGATAATTTGGTCACAAGAATGAAGCAAGAAACTTTTCATTTGAAAACAACTGAGATTGGTGTTAACAGTCTACATGAGAGGATGACATTCCAAGTGTAGTGGGTAGAGAAAGGCCAAAATCCCATGATGGAAGAAACCCACCAAAATGATTGAGACATCATGATTTTCCAAACCAAAGAAAGTCAGTGGATTCTACCTTGCTTAGTGTCTGTGTCTCAGAGATTCTTTACTTCTATGATACATCTATATATGCATATTAATATAAAGTCCACATCCAGTAAAATCCATTTATTTCTCACTTTGAGAAAATTAATGGTCATGCTGAATTATTCAGTTCCAAATGGACCAACTAACTGAGAAATGAAGTTTCCTGTTTAGATTCTATGCTTTGAGCTACAGCAACTCTGCTGTCCTAGTTAATCCTCAGTAATAATTGAGTAGATGTGTGTTAGACACTGACCCAGGACGGCTTGACTCAAGATTATTTATTTATTTATTTTATTTT
>CABHPH010127723.1:13963-26335 GCA_902168325.1 Peromyscus nudipes | reverse complement strand
CCCGGCACCAAGGGGGCCTCCCGCGCGCTGCGCACCGGGTGCACCCCGCGCCTCCCTTGCGCTCGGCCGCGCCCCGCGTCCCCGCGGGTCCTGCGGGAAGATGGTCCACGAGCGGTGGAAGACCGTGGGCGGCGCGTCCCAACTTGAGGACCGACCGCGCGACAAACCGCAGGTACCCAGGGGCACGGGGACGGGTGCGGGGGCTGGAGTTTGGGGAGCTTGTGCAGGACTGCGCGCGGGGGGGGGGGCTCCTGCTCTCCTCCTCCCTCAGCGGAGACTTGAACTCGGGGCTCCCCGCAGGAGGCACTCGCTGCAGCCAGTCCCCACCCCCATCGGAGACCCCCGTGCTCGCCCATGCAGAGGGAAGAGAGGACCTATAGTTGGTTGTGGAACAGCCCTTCAGTTGGGGACAGCTGACAGATGATCCGCGTGCTGAGTCCCGTTCGCCCACAGCCACAATGGGCGTCCTCCCCACTTGCCAGGAGCCCCGCACGTCCTCCGGGGCTTCAAGATCAGGACCTTCCCCCCCCCCCCCCAGGGCTGGCTCTCCTCCCACCCCATCTCTCTCTTTACTGAGACACCCAAACCCAAACCCAATAGGGGACGAGAAAACATTAAAATCCTATAAGAAGCCTGAGCACTGTGCTTCTCCGACTTTAAGACCAGGAGAGCAAGGCTCAGAGAGGTCCAGCTGCCGCCTGAGGCCACGCAGCCCTGCAGGGATTTGAACCCGGGTCTGCCTGCTCCTCTCTCCCTACTGCCTCTTCCGGGACAGCGAAGTGTCCCGGCTTGGAGGGTGCCCAGGGCTGTGCACCGCACCAGCTGGGACAGAGCTGGGAGGCCTACTGAGGGGCGGGCATCCCGCTTCGGAGGCAGAGGAGTGGCCGCAGGTCTGCCCCAGGCTGAGCCATCAAGGGACTGGGATAGACAGGCATGCTGAGGAGGCCATTCGCCAAGGAGAGCAGATAATGGGGCTGCCCGTTTTAAATTTTAAATTTCTCCCAGACAGATGTCACTGGGGAAGGAACAGCGAGCGTTTGCCACCAGAGAAGGAGGGGGTGGCCAAGGCCCGCCCCTCACTCTTCAAAGCTGCAACCTGCTTTTCTTCCTGGAGTGACACTGGTCTGTCAAGGGGACCAGCTCGCTACAGTTTGCAAAGCCCTGATGCTACCTCACTTCCTAGTCAGAGGCTCTTTGCAAGTATACATTCCCACACCACAGGATCAGAGAGGTTGAGGGCCCAAGCCACACAGCACGCAGGCCAGAGAGCAAGGACTCTACTGTTTCTAACCAGTCCCTTTCCATGGCCTTCCTGGGTGGTCTGTGGCCCTTCCTAACTGCATATTCCTACCTTCACTGTGACCCCGGTGACAGGGCCCTTCCTGCTGAGATCTTAAAGAAGCAGCGATAACTTCAGGCATCTTCCCCAAGGCTGCCCTCCTTTGGTACCTTACGGGTCCTGGCTGCTTTTTTCCCTCCCTGGGCTCTAGTCCACTTCTAGAGATGTGCTCTCTCATTTGATTGGCACCATCAGGCCCCCAACACACTCCGACCCAGGGACACCCTACCTGTTCTACACAGGGCTGCAATGAGGCAGTTTTGTTTAAAGCATGCCCCTGGCTCTAGATTCCTCCTCCCCTAGGTCCCCCTGCCCAGGTTGTATTCCTTCCCAGAAGCCCAGGTCCACTGCTTGATGCTTGGCCGAGAGGAATATGGGAGAGGAGGGGTGGGGACTTCTGGGGGGAGTCTGCTACAAATGGGATTTCAAGGTGTCCTGGGCCAGGTGTGGCCTCCCGGGTTCTGCTGCCCCTGGGGACCAGCTTCCAGCTGCATCAGGCAGAGCTCGGCTGTCTATGCTGGGTATGGGGGTATCGGATACCCCTTCCATCATCAAATAGTGAGCCAGTATGCACCAGGCTGGGTCTTGTGCCTACTGCACGCTTGGACCGGAGGCCGGGTCTTTCCTGTGAGCAACATGGAGAGAGTAGGGGGTGGAGGGAGAGAGGTGTACCTTCGCTCTCCTGGGGCCTGCTCCTCCATTCTGGCTTTATCGTGGTCTCTGACATGCCTGCACGATTCCTGCTAAGTTGCTGTTTCTCGCTGGTGCATCTGTAAAATGGGACTGACCGGCCCCCGTCCTTCCTCACCTGAGCTAACAAGGGAATCGAGTGAACTTCTGGTGTGTTTGCACCCCTCAAGGTGCTGTGTGCCCACAAAAAGGCTGGTTCCCCCGCAGCCTGTCCCTTGTCACAGCTCTTCTCTTTGCTGCCAGGGTGGGATACATGCATACTGCTGTTCCCCCGGAAGGAGAACTGACCGAGACTGCACCCCAGCACCCCAGCACCAGGCGGTGTCGCCCACACCCTTGCCTCTCTCTTCTCTTCACAACACCCTAGGAGGCTGGCAGATAGAATAGATGGACCACTCCTTCCCCCTCCCCCGCCACCCCCCACCCCACCCCCACCCCCGCCACCACTCTCAGGGACCAAACCAGTGACCTGAGCCGACTGGGTGAAGGTGAAGGGGAGGAGGCCTGTGTTCTTCCCTGAACCCGCTGCTCTTCAGAGCTTAGTCACTTGACTGGGGTGAGTTCCTCACATCCAAGTGTGGCCACTCCTGGGGACCTCCTTGGGCCTGCCCCACCTGGCTCTGTTCCCAAACTGTCTCCACACTGGATGTATGACCTTGGCCAAGGGATTGACTCCAGCTTCATTAGGGCGTCTTCCTGTCCCCTGCACAGGATGGGTCTTGTGTGCCTTGGGGCAGGAAGACGCTGCGGTGATGTTTGCCCAGGTGTTTGGAGAAGACTCTAGAACCGCACACCGGCTTCCGGTCCTGGAATGTCTGACAGAAGTCACCCTGAACCATCTCCTTGGAGGGAGTGGTACCTTCTTGCTGAGGGGACCCCAAGTCACCTTCCAGCGGTCAACCTCCCAGTCATGCCCAATCCTGTGTTTCAGTTATTTCAAAACTTCTAGAAACATTCCAGAAAGCAAGCAAGCTATTCTGTTTGGGAAGTCTTTCCTGAGGTCTAACCTTAATCCTTGCCGAATTTAATTCACTCTATGGCTATTTATGGAGACCCTACATCACACCAGGAGATGCAGCCCACGCCTCAGGGAACATGGAGTCCCCTGGGGACAAACCCAGAAGTCAGGCACTACCACAGGCCATGGTGGTTGCCATACAAGAAAGATTTCTCTTTCTTCTCATTCAGTAGAGTTTGAGAGGTCACCACATCAGATTTGGGGTGAGAGAGGAAGAGACCACTGGAGCCCCCCACCTTCAACTGTCCCTTGAGTCCGCATGGCCAGCCTGAGGCTCCTGGGCCTGGCGGAGTGGGCAGGGAGAGTCCCATAGAGCTGTTGGTGACATCTGGCTGAGAGGGGCCTGGGTAGGTGTGGCTCTGGGGAGGGAGCAGCAGACACCCAGTGTGTGCACTTGGAGCTGGTCATAGCTAAACTTCTGGTATCTGGGGCCTGGAGGGGTGTGAGGGGCCAGTGTCCTGTCTGCTCTTTGTTCAGGAGGGGGGTGACACTCAGTGACTGAGGCAGGTGGTGAGGAGGAGGCCAGGATCTAGGAGCCCTTCACAGACACCCGTGGAAGCCCCTTGTCAGCAAAGCGAGAGCCAAGCCAAAGATCCCCTGGGGAGTGTAAGTTTAGTTGCCTCGAGCCTCTAGGTGGGATGATGCAGACAGTGCCCACATCATCTCCATCACCTTGGGCACCTTCAGTGGCAGCTCCTAGGACCTTCCAGAAAGCCGGAGCACCCCAGTTCTCCAGTGCAAAGTCAGCAGCATTGGTCCACCCTAAGCACAGCCACAGCCTCTGGCTGAGGCTCCCAGGACGAGGAGCAGAGTGGCTGTCTCCTGACGCTCTGCCTCCCTGGCCCACGAGAGACCTCCTCATTCGGGCTGGCAGCCAAGATAAGGCTCTCTGTCTCAGACCCATGGGACTGGGCCACCAGGGAAAGCAGAGGGTGTGTGTGCCATATGCAGATATGGGGGTTCCCAGGTCCCTTGGTATTAAATCTTTTCCTCCAGATCCCCAAGTTATTCTCAAGGGCTGGTGACTCCAGAAAGTATATTGGACAAATGTCACCTCCCGATAGAGGTGTTCTGGGAGGCTCCTGCAGGCCCTTAGCCTTCCGTTAGACAAGCACTTAATTTTTTTTTTTAGCTTACTTTGTGTGGTGGGCGTCAGGGTTACATGTGCCACAGCGCATGTGTAGAGGTCAGAAGACAACTTTTAGGAGCCGGTTCTCTCCTTTACACGGTTCCAGGGATTGATCTCAGGCTGCCATGTTTGCCGGCGAGTGCCTTTACCTGCCGACCATCTCACACGCCCAGCCATTGACCCCTCTTGCAGGGGATCAAAGACATCCCTTTAGCTGGGAACATGGAGGCCTTCAACCCCATCTCCTGACTCAGGCTTCAGGTTCCTTCTAGGCACCATTCCTTGTCCTTGGGAGGCTCTGTGCTGCCTCCCCCCACCCCCACCTTGTACGGGAGGGTTGGGGTGCACCTTGCTCTGCCTGGCCAGAGACTGATTAATAAGCTCCAGCCCGAGGCACAGCACTGGCCGCCTGGCCCAGGCCCCCTTATTATCTTGGGCGATTTCTCTGCGAGGCACGTAAGCCGCAGCTATAAAAGCGAACAGCTCTTCATCTTTAAAGTTGATCTCTAAAGACTAATTCTCCTCCAAGAGCGGCCTGCTCCATCGCTGAGCTCCCATGCCACACTGGCTCCAAGGGACCCTGCAACTCCCTCCACTCTCTCCATCTCTGTCCCCTCAGTCCCCACTCCCCTGGGAAGACTTGTGCCCAATCCATCAGGATGAAGTCCTGAAGACCCATTGGGAGATGATGAGCCTCTCTCCAAGCTGAGGGACTTTAATGCCCCACAATCAGAGGACAGGGCTTGGAGATGCTCCGGGCAAGGTGTCTCCTGATGGGTCAGAAGCGAGTGTGTCGGGCACCTAGCTACCAACACAGCTTTGTCCCTGCAGCCTTGCTTAGCAGGGAAGGAATGTTGGGGGACACTCAGCCCTCAGCCACCCGGCTCCAGGCTGTCTCTAACACATTCCCCCCAACCCCTGTGTTGCTCACTGAGCCTCAGTTTCACATCTGCACAATGAGTTGAGAAGCAGCCTTCACAGCAGGGGCTGCTCAAGGCTTCAGAGGAGGTTGCCTGGCTGAGGGATGCTGACGATAAGGCACCTGTGGGCTGCTGGGCCGCCTGGGGTCGGGGGCTTGGTACAGCCTGGGGTTGCCTCCATTCTGTGTGCCATCATAAAGAGGAGGTAGCTCTGTCTCAGAATCTAAGGCTCTGCCGGGAGGTCCTGAGGCTCTGTGGTGCCAGGTGTCCCAGCTTATCCCAAAGGCATGGCCTGGCACACCTGCTGTTTCTGCTTCTGTGTATCCATCCACGTCACCGGCCAGGACTCAGCTGTGCCAGGTGGTCAGACAGGGGCCCGGGCGGGTTTCCTTCCCATGACTTACCAGTCCCGGGTCCTCAGCCTTTGTCAGAGATCCCAAGGGATCATGTCCCCAGAGAGGTTGAGAATTAAGTCGTGGACACAGACTCCCCTGGAGGGGAGCGTCTGAGCGAGAGTCCCTGAGCCTGGCTCGTGGGGCTTGCTGTGAGTGGAAAGGTGATGAAATCTGTGTTGAGAAGCGCTGGGGGAGGAGCCCCTGCAGGCTGGGGAGAGACAATCAAGGAGGGCTTCCTGGAAAAGGCCAGCCCTTCACCCCAGCCCCTGCTCCTCTCCTACCAAGAGACTCAGGAGTATTGGTGGTATTGGGATTTGTGGGAGAGAAGCAGCTGCTTCTTAGTAAGTGTCTAGTAAATGCAATGGGTGTTTCCTATATGGCTAGGAAAGCAAGCCAGGAATCAGCTACACCATAAGATCTTACCGTGTGTGAGAACGGGAAAGTGTCCTCCCAATGCAGAGGACATGTAGAAATAACGCTCTGGGTGGAAGATAAAAACCACCTCCAGATGCTCTGTGCACATTGATCATGAGATAATAAAAGCCACTAATATTTATTGCAGAAGTGTAACGTGCTAGGCACCGCTCCAGGGCCTTTAATACACTAACTCATTTAAAGAGGCGTTTCAAATTCAGGAAGTTGAGAATGTAGGGGCAGCCTGTGTGTGAGAGAGTTGAGATTTGGTTATAGGAGGTGCCTAGATGGTCCCACCCACACCCAGAAAGCAGGAGCTTGGGGCCCAATCAGAATGCTTCTAATTGGCTGTGTGACTCCAGGCAGGCCCCTTGCCGTCTCTGAGCTCCATTTTTTCCCATGTGTAAATGCTCAGGGGCTGTGAGTGACTTGGTAGAATGAGTGGGTCTCCAAAGCATTTGTCACACAGAGTCATGGCACCATTTTTAATTACAAGTGACGCTATGGCTTTGGCCTCAGTTGTCCTTAAGTCACTGTTAGGACAATTGGTGTAGCAGCCACAGCCCTGAGGCTGAGATTGCCCGTTATGGGAGGCACAGTCCCTGTGTTAACTCATCCCTTCTCCACAGTGGCCTCAGAGCTGCACTGCCTGGCTGTCCTGCCCTGCCCTGCTGGGGCCCTGCTCTAGGAAGAGAGAGCTCTGTGCAGGTGTGGGGAAACAGGGCTCTCCTCGGCCGCTCCCCTGCTTCAGCCTCTCTGCTTTCCCTGTCTGTCTCTCTGACCCAGGGCTGTGTGCAGCTTTCTTCTGGGGTCTCTTCCCTCCCAGCCTCCAGAGCCTCACTGGGCAGAGTCACAGGCGTAGGCTGGCCTCTAACACTTGCCTTCCTTTCTCCTGTCTGTCCTGTCTGTCTGTCTCCGTCTGTGTCCTGGGCTGACCTACAGCGACCTAGCTGCAGCTACGTGCTGTGCACGGTGCTCCTGTCCCTTGCAGTACTTCTGGCCGTGGCTGTCACGGGCGCAGTTCTCTTCCTGAACCATGCCCATGCACTGGGCACGGCCCCCCCACCCATCGTCAGCACAGGGTCTGCAGGGGCCAACAGTGCCCTGGTCACCGTGGAGAGGGCCGACAGCTCCCACCTCAGCCTCCTCATCGACCCTCGCTGCCCTGACCTCACTGACAGCTTCGCCCGCCTGGAGGGTGTGCAGACCTCCATGCTGCGGGCACTGAGTGAGCAGCAGGCGCAGCCGAGGCTGGATGGTGCCCCCGAGCTGCTGGACGCACTGGCTGACCAGCTGCCCCGGCTGCTGGCCCGGGCCTCCGAGCTGCAAGCTGAATGTGCTGGGCTGCGCAAGGGACACAGCGTGCTGAGCCAGGGCCTCAGCACCCTGCAGAGCGAACAGGGCCGCCTCATCCAGGTAAGAGTGGGATCTATGTGTGCCTTCTGGTAGAGGGTGTCTTGATTTGAGGGGTGGGGCCGCCGGTCCCTGTGCTGAACATGTAATGTCTGTAATGTCGCCGAGTCTCCAGCCTGGGCCTCGTTCTTTCCAGCTGTGGAGGGCTATGTCCTCACATCCATGACCAATATCCCAACCCAGCTTTCCTTCCACACACTTTCCTGGTAACCCTTGTAGACCCAGCACTAGAGGGGCCGGCCCCCAGGCCCACTGAGAGGCTGTGAATTGCAAGCCAGGCAGGCATTGCCTCTCTGCCCACCCCCCTATCATTAGCTGCAAACGGAGGGAAGGAGGGGTGAGGCTTGCTCCCAATCTCCTGCAATGAGGAGCTGCACCCCTACCCTAACCCTCGCCACGGCTTTGTTCTGAGCTGCCCATGGCTTTCCAGGGATGCAGAGCCATTGAGGGGAACCCAGACAGGCCCTTGGCCTCCCAACTCCTCCCTCCCCACCCCTACCAGGTACCCAGCCAGGTTCCTGCAAAGATGAAGTGGGGTTGGGGGACATTTTTGGCCTTGGCTCTTCCACCAGCCCCTCAGCACCAGCTAGATCTCTTTGAAGGAGGAGGGACTCAGGACTGCCTCGTTTGGTCTGCTGGTTTCCAGAACAAAAAAATTTGAGGCTTGGAAAGCAGTGCTAGTGTGTCTTCAATACCCTGCCCAGCCTCCAGCCCTAGACCGCTTCACCTCTCTGACTCAGCCTTCGGGCTAAAGTCAACCCCATCCCACTAGCCATCCCAGCTGTTTCTAGGCGCCTCTCATCCGGACACCCAAGGTGACCAGGCACTTGGTCACCCATAGCTCATGAGCAGTTACCCTCTTCCCTCCCCTTGAAGACCGCAGCTGGAGAAATTATAGCCCTTGTCACTCTGTCTGGGTGAGTGACGGGGTGATGGGTCCCCTGGGTTGGGGGACATACAGCCAGCTTCCTGCTGCCCCTCCCCCAGGCCCATCAGCAGAACAGGAGATTGCCAGGCTCTGGGTGACAGGAACCCCACTCTGCCTTCCTTGAACTCAACCTTGATGAGCTGGCTACCTACGTCCCTCTGAGCTGGAATGTCCCCCATGAAATGCAAGATGGATAGTATCCCCAGTCTCCAGGGCAGGAATTCATCTGGTACAGGACCATCCAAGGTGTCTTCTGTCCTTCTGGATCATTCAGAGACAACCAGCCATGTCCCCTTACCCTATCCTGCAGCTCCTTCCCACACCCCTTGGTTCTGTTCCCAAAGCCACGATTGCCAGAGGTCTGTTGCTCACTGGCCCAGCTAAGCTTAGCAGTTCTGCCCGTTGACTTGTGGGGTCCATCTTAGCTTTGGGCAATCTTGGGGGGATCACATCCTTTCTCTAGGTAGGTTCTTCCCACGTGTAAAATGGGGTACCAGGCCAAGCCGGAGGGGATGCTGGTGTTCCTGACTGTGCAGGGCTCAGCAGGCCCCTAGCATGTCAGCTCCATCTGTAGGCTGTTCATAGGGAGCCACCACTTTGTGAGTGGAAGTGATGGTCCACTTCCCTAGGGGCAGGTGCATTTTTCGACCCACTCTGCAGAGGGGCAGACTGAGGCTCAGTGGTGAAGGGGCCTGGTAGAAGCTCGGTCACTGCTAAGCCTCGCTGGAAGCAGCTGCCCTGATTTCACGGCCTCTGGTCGCCGGCAGCTCCTCTCGTGATGGTTTGCGCGGCTCAGCGAGCAGAGACTGACTCCCTATTAATTCGGGGCAGGTTTATGTGTTTCAGTGGTAATCATTTGCTAGTTTAAACCGAGGTCTCCTCTGCCTGCCAGGGAGAGGGAGGGGCCGGGCCCAAGCTGCTGAATGTCACGGCCACGGTGACTCAAAAGGATGGGCTGTGTGGTGAGATTTCCTGAGGGGTCTTTGCTACCCCCTCCTCAAGGGCTGCCTGTGCCCTGCAGGGGCTCCACGGAGCCTGACCATAGGTCACTGTGGTAAGGGCTGCAGGCTCCCCCTGTCCACTGCAGTACTCCTGGAGACCACTGAATCACCTGCTCAGCAGAGGGGAAACCAACAAGGCCTAGCGCTTCGCAGGGCCCTGCCTTTGGACGAGCCGAGAATCATATTTTGTAAACTGCTGGCTGGGTGTATTTCTTTCTCTTTCTCCGATGGGCTATTATCTGGCGAGTGACAGGTTCGGTGAGCAAGACCTGGCTCACTCCATGCTGCCTGCTGCCCACCCCCTCCCCCTCCACTGGGCCCCATAGCCTCCTGAAGCCCAGGGTGAGGATGCAGGGGACCCCCACACCCTTCTGGCAGCTAGCACAGTAAGAGGTTCCCGAGGAACCGACGCTGCTCTGTTGAGCTCCAACCCATGGGTCAGTGATGGAGGGGAGGATGGGAGGGGCATGTGTTGCCTCACAGAGCTGTGGTGTCCTGGAGAACAGGTAGTGATGGTCCACCCCAGAATGACAGACAGGTCCCCATCCTGGTCTGCAGACAGGGTGGGGAAGGTGTCACACAGCTGACGGGGTAAAGACGGGAGCCACAACCCACTCAGGGAACACCACGGCCTGGCGCCCACCCACACCTGGGCTGGTAGTACAGTGTTGCTCTCCCTCCTTTCCTGCCGTCTGCCTTGAGGAGCAGGGACGAATCCTGGTTCCCAAGTGTACTGGCAGGGTCTTCCTCCTTCTAGACGTCAGATTCCCTCTGGGAACATGGAGGTTACGGTCTCAAGTCCTGGCTCTCTGGAGCACGATGGGGCCCTGTGAGGTGAAGGACAGCCAGCCTCTATGGAGACTCCCTGCAAATGGAGGGCGGGGAAGGCAGCGAGGGCACCCTTGTTTGGGGCCCAGTTTGAACGTGGTGACTCATGCCCAGGCTCTCTGCCCTTCCCAAGACTCAGGCCTCCTCCTGTGGCTGGAACATGCTATACCCAGGAGGGTAAAGCGAGGGACCCCACTGGGGCCTGATGCCATGCTGGTGCTGTGTGTGTGGTCACAGGTCCCCACAGGAGCTAGGTTAGGGGAGTGGCGATAACTCATTTCTCTCCTGACAACCAAGGCTTGCTAGGTTGTGGAGGGTGGTTCAGTGGGTAGTGCTGGCCTGTGAGGCAGGAAGCCCCAGGCTGGGTTCCCAGCATATATTGGGTCTGGTGTCAGTTGTCTGTAATCTCCACACTGGGGAGGTGGAGGCAAGAGCCATCAGAGGTTTAAAGCCAGCCTGACCACGTGACACCCTGTCTCAATGAAAGAATGAAGGCGGGTTCAGGAGGGGAGCTGGTTGGTGGGTGATCACAGGCTGATGTCTGGTGCTGCCTTTTCCTGCACTGTCCCCATCAGCTGGGCTGGATGCATAGAAGTGGCCAGGCCTCCGCCAGTGCCCTTGCCCTCTGAACCCCTTAGAGAGCACTACTGACCCCTCAAACTGCATGGACATGACCCTGAGGCCAGGGAAGCAGGGGTGGGGGAGGCTCTCCTGGCGGGGGCTCCCCAGGTCTGTGTTCCCTCTAATGTCTTCTGTGCTCTGCAGCTTATTTCTGAGAGCCAAGGCCACGTGGCTCACCTGGTGAACTCCGTCAGTGATGTCCTGGAGGCTCTGCAGAGGGAGCGGGGGCTGAGCCGGCCCCGAGTCAAGGCTGACCTTCAAAGGGCCCCTTCCAGAGGAGCCCGGCCGAGAGGCTGCGCTAATGGTGAGTGACGTGGGCTTACTTTCTGTGGATGGGTGGCTCTGGTGCCCGGATCCAGGGAAGAGAGATGTAGTGAGGGTTCTCTACCACCTGCCCCTTGACTCTGATAGACAAGCTGCTGCTATAGAAACGGACTTCCTGTGGGCCAGGTGACTCAGAGCCTGACCTGTTGAGACATGAACCCATTTTCCAGATGAGGAAAGCAAGGCCCCACGGATTCACCCGGGGCTGAGAGTTCATGCTCTTGACCTCAGGTGGACAGGGTTGTCAGAGAGAGCTGGGGACCTCTTTGGAGGGAAGAGATGACAGCGTCTAGGCCTCCGTCACGCTCACGTGGCTCTCTTGTCACAGGCTCTCGGCCCCGGGACTGCCTGGATGTTCTCTTGAGTGGACAGCAGGATGATGGTGTCTACTCAGTCTTCCCCACTCACTACCCAGCTGGCTTCCAGGTCTACTGTGACATGCGTACTGATGGCGGAGGCTGGACGGTGAGTCTGCCCTGTGCGTCCGTCTGCAGAGGTAGCCTGCCCAGCATGCTCTGCCTAGCTCTAAACTCTGTCCACTCCCTGTAGACACCAGGGGAGTCTGCCCTCAGGGAGCAGAAACCTGGTAAGAGGCACCATTGCACCTGAGCCCTGAGCCCCCACACCTTAGTTCTCATGGTGTGTTTCGGAGTGGGGTGAGGCCTTGCGATGGAGATGCCCAGGGACCTGTCACTCACGTGGACTGAGTAACACCTCTTTATCTATCCAGGGTAGGTACACATTGGGGAGGAAGGAGGGGCTCAGCCCTGTTCCTCCCAATGTCTGCCTGATTGGACAGTGGAAGAATGGGATTCTACCAGGCATCAGGGATGGTGTAGCCACAGGTACCCTGAGGTTCCTCCAAGCTGGGGGAACTGGTGCATCCCTCAAGCCTGACCGGTTGTCTACAAAGCACCCGGCGGGAAATAGAGGCTTGGGCTCAGCAAAGGCTCTGACGTCTGCCAGAGCCATTGTAGGGGAATAAGACAAAAAGAAGCAGGGTGTGGCTTTGTCTCAATAACTGGGCTGTTCTCGATGAGATCTGAATTTCACAAATGTTCACATAGTCCTCAGTACTACTCAGGGGACATCAAACGACCAGCAGCAGTAGGCACTGTCCTGTGCACTGTGACCTGCTGTCCTGGTCTAGAGCTGAGGGTGCTGCAGGAAACGAGTTTGCAATTCCTTCCCCACACTAGGAGGGTCGCGGAACCTCCCAGGCTCCTTTGCACCATTGACTACCGTGTGCAAATTTAAAAATGCAAATCCCACAGTTTAATCCCAGCAGAGGCAGAGGCTGGTGGATCTGTGAGTTTGAGGCCAGCCTGATCTACAGAGCTAGTTCCAGGACA
>CABHPH010127723.1:0-13388 GCA_902168325.1 Peromyscus nudipes | reverse complement strand
GGGGGGGAACGTGGCGGGTGCTGGGGAGGGAAGGAATGAGGCTTCAGCCGTGGTCTGACTGTGTTCTCGGGACACTCACTCAAGTGTCTGCAGATGTGGGTGGAGTTCAGTTGACAGGATTGCCTTCTGCTTAGGAGGCAGTGTGACCTATAAGTAATACTTGGGCTCCACCACCTATGGACGGATCTGGCAATGATGTGGCTTTTGCTGTATGATCTTATGTAAATTACTTCAGTTCTCTGAGCCCCGATTCTTCACAAGATTTTTTTTTAATATCTTATTTATTTATTTATTTTAGTTTTTCAAGACAGGGTTTCTCTGTGAAGTCCTGGCTGTCCTGGAACTGGCTTTGTAGACCAGGCTGGCTTTGAACTCACAGAGATCCACCTGCCTATGCCTCCTCCCAAGTGCTGGGATTAAAGGTATGAGCCACCTCTACTCAGCCATTTTTTTATTTTAACTCTGCACTTGTGTGTATCCATGGAGGCATGCGCATGTGAGTACAGGTGAAGGGTGCATCAGATCCTCTGAGTTAGAGTTACAATTGTGAACCACCTGATGTAGGTGCTGGGACTCAGTCCTCTGCAAGAACAGTTCAGGTTCTTACCCACTGAGCCACATGTCTGGCCATAGCGTTAGAGCTTTTAAAGGCACGCACCAGAGTGGCTGATAGGAGCAAAGGAATGTGCTGGAGGGAGACAGGAGCCTGGAGACGCCAGGTCAGGGTCACTCAGCCAGGAACACTTCCAGGCCAGGCTGGGGGTTGGCCTGATATGAGCTCCAGTGTCCCAGGCTGCTGCCACGGAGGGAGTGCTAGACACTGTGGCTTCGAAGCTGCCCAGCCCGCAACTCAGAGTTACCTCCCCTGATGGGGCGGGGTCACATTGCTGCCCTGGAACCCCTGTTTAACAGTTTTAATCTGGCTGTGATTCCCCTGCACTCAAGCCAAACCTCCAAAGCTGAGGAGATACAAAGTCAGCAAAGTGCCTGCCCTGCGAGCATGAAAGCCAGTGTCCATACCCAGCACCACGTAAAAGCTGCATCTGGCTGCTCAAGCCTGTAGCCCCAGCTCTGGGGAGGTTGACATAGAGTTCCCAGAGCTTGCTGCTCAGCTAGTCTTGCTATCACTCAGCTCCAGGCTCAGGGAGAGGCCTTGTCTCAAGAAAATAAGGTGGGGTGCCATTGAAGAAGACACCTGAGGTCACCCTGAAGCCTCCATAATCACAGGAGAGCGCGCACGCGCGTGCACACACACACACACACACAGCCTTTGTTTGTTTGTTTATTTATTTACTTTATTTTTGCTTTTTGAGACAGGACAGCCCTGGCTGTCCTGGAACTCACTCTGTAGACCAGGCTGGCCTCGAACTCACAGAGATCCGCCTGGCTCTGCCTCTCAGTGCTGGGATTAAAAGCGTGCACCTCCATGCCTGGCTCATGCACAGCTTTTTGTTAAAGAAATTGCAAAGTCCACTTCTGTGTTTTTTGAGGGTAGTGAGGGCTCTGGATCAGGATGACCTGGAAACCAGTCAGTGTCTTTACCATGGGCTGACCCTAGGGACGGCACAGGCCACCACAGTAACCCAGATGTTCAATACCATTCCACCTCACGTCAGGAAAGAAGGCTGCATGGTTCAGGGAGATACAGGCCCAGCAGCTCCCAATGTGGCCAGCCAACCTCTCTTCATGTCCCTGACCTTGGCCTCACACAGGCTGCTTCCATTGCTTACCCAGGACCCTTGGCATTACTATTTTTGGTGTTTGAGGTCTAGGCGGATGGATGGCCAAGGGGAGAGTTTAACACCAGCTGAAGTTACAAAGCAGAAGGGGTAGGGACTTGTAGGGCAAGGCAGCGTGAGTCGGCTTTGAAAGGGGTCGGTGTCCCCAGCAGAGGGGAGATGGAGATATGGGGGCAGAGTGAGCAAAGAAGGAGTGTGGCAAAGCCTGCAATTAGGAGCCAGTCTGAGTGCAACCAAGGATCCCTGGAGACCCCGAAGATGGACATATCTCTAAACTTGTCTTCAGGCTCTAGGGGAGAGCTTTTAAATGTACCGGATCCGTGTCTGGGGTTAAAAGCTCTTTTGTTTTTCTAACTGCAAAGAGGCTGAGTTATGGCCTCTGCCTCTGGGATCCCTAGGCAGGCAAAATGGCCAGGAGCCCCCGCCAGGCCCAGAAATCAGATTTAAGGGTTAGGCTGGGCTTGTGCCTGGCTGAGGCCCTGCCATGCCGTGCATCTGTCTTCCACTCAGGCTGACTTGGATCCAATCTCCTGGGAAGTCAGTCAGGGCCTGGGCCTGGTAATTCCTTCGGCCTTGGCTTCAGGGACGATTAGCAGGGATGGGTGAGGAACAGTGCCTTTACTTAGACCCGATGCCTGGATGCCTGAATGGGGGCTCTGCAGGAGCGGTCGGAGTGGTCTGCAAAGTGCTTGTGTGGCTGGTAACTGTTCATATCCATTTGGCTTCCGTCAGAAGCAATCTTCCCCCAGATGCCTGCAGGCACCTGTCAGGATCACCCCCCTGCCACACAGAATCTCCTGGACGCTCAATTGTTGTTTGGGAGGGTGCTGGCCTCTCAGGCCATCCATCCCCATTAGGTTCCCCATCAAAACTGCCCAGCTTCGGGTGCCAACACTGCGTGGTCATCCCCAACAGACTGATGCTGTGCCGGGCCCCAAGCCCCTGAGTGGACTCCTCAGTCACAGCCTGCGCCCTGGAGACTGGAGTGGAAAGGATAGGGCTCAGTCTGAGAGGCACATTGCAGCCAGAATACCACTTCCTGCCTGGCATTACCCTATGCCTCTTCTACCCCCAAAAGCCAGCAGGGTAGCCTGGAGATGGCAAGAGGTTTGCCTCTGCTACCCAGCCAGCCTGGCCAGGGAAAATCCAAGCCTCCTGAGGCCAGTCAGTGCAATTAATTGCTACTGAACAATTAATTGAGCACCAGCCACAGGGAGCCAGCTGGAACTGAGGCAGGGTCGCTCTCAGCTGGGAGGGCAGATGGACTAGAGAGCTGGCTTGTGTCAAGGCTGAGGGTCACTGGAGAGGCCCCGATCTTAGTCTAGAGCCCCGCTGCTAGAGGGCAAAGTGGGGCTCAGTGGGAGCCACAAGGCTTGTTCGGGGTCTAAAGCAGCTTCAGACTGTGGGCATACCTGATGTAAGAGGTCTGATTCAGGACTGTAGGTGACAGGCCATGGGGCTGCGCTCTTTCTGGGGCTCAAGTGAGTTCTCAGTGTCACAGGGTTTCCACAGGGAGGGGTGCCCCTGACAGGGAAGGTGGAGAGATACAGTGAGTGGACTAACACTGAAGCATGAATTCCATGGAGCCCGAGTCCTTGCTTCTGGAAGTTGGGGTGACATGTAGGAACAATGCCACTTGGGGCTCTTTGGGGTTGGAGAGACCTCAGAGCAGATGGGTAGATGATGTTTCAAGGTGACCTTAAGGCTCACTTGGCCCCTGACGGTGACTAAGCCTCTCTGAGCTGCCCCATGTTCACTCCGTGGGTGGGGACATGGGGTGCAACATCAAGGACACTGCTGAACTTGACACCTGCCCCTGCCCCAGAAAATGAGGAAGGGTAGCCATGGGTGATCTTGTGACCCAGATCGGAGACCTTCCTCACTAGGCCCAGACCAACCCTTGCCATGTCCTCTGGAGGCCCCTCTGACCACACTGACTAATTTCCACACCCCTTCCCTGTGCCGATCACAGGTTACCACCTGCCCCTGTGTTTCCTACCTCTGTCCTAGCCAGGGCAGGACTTGTGTCCTCTCGTGATCACCTGGCTTGGCACAGCACCTACACTGTCCCCATACCCTAGCACTTCTTAGACAGTGACCTTCCCCTCCCTGGGCAGAGGAGAGGGAGTGGGGAAGGGAAGGAAATCCTGGCATTGCCAAAGCCTTACCTTTGTGTAAACATGGGTGAGTCCCACATCTCCAGCAGGGACTCAGGGCACACACCCCACCTGACTATTGCACAAGTGTGCATACACATACACACACACACACACACACACACACACCTGGCTGTTGCACACACACCCTACCCCACCTGGCTGTTGCACAGGCACACACACACACACAACCACACTCCACCCCACCTGGCTGTGGCTGTTGCACACACATACACACACACACACACACCTGGCTGTTACACACATACACACCCCACCCCACCTGGCTGTTGCACACACACACACACACACACACACACACACACACCCTGGCTGCTGACACCACCTGCCCTCCAACCTGCTCCACCAGGCTCCAGACGCTTTCCCAGTGAGCGAGCGGGGTCATGGGTTCAGATATGCCTCTAATTGGCTCCATAGAAGAGGAAGCCCCCCCCTTCCCCAGTCCTCTTCCCTCCTCCATAGGCTGTGGGGCAGGAGGAAAGTCCTGCCCTCCCTGTGCAACTTCAAAGGAGCCTGGCAGGCAGGCAGTGCAGAGAGAGATGAAAGCTCGGAGGAGGGGGGGACCCTGTGCTGGGGAGGCCAGCCCTCCTCCCCAGGAGAGCCAGTGACCTGCTGCGGCATCAGTGGGCCACAGAAATGTCCCCATGCTGCTGCCCAGAGCCCACCCACCTTCATAGTGACCGAAGAGACGGGTACCCGCCCCTTCCTGTTCTCTTGATCTGCCAGAGGCAGCCACCGCCACCTGGAACAGGTCAATTTCCCCGACTCTGGTGTCCATCAGGTAGTGCACAGTGTCCGTGGGACACCACACGTGAAACACTCAGCCCAGCACTTGATAAATGGCAGCTCAGAGCAGTGTTTTGCCAGAGTTGGCAGGCAGTGGCTGCCAAGCCTGGGAAATGTGGCAGGGTGCCAAGCCCGGGGGTACCATTTCCAGTCACAAACAAGGAGTGGGTTATTTCCTTCTGGACCCAGCAGCTGATTTTGGAGAGGCAGCTGTCAGACCTACTGTGCGCCATCAGCTGGCTTGGGGGGCAGCTGTCAGACCTCCTGTGCGCCACCAGCTGACTTGGGGGGCAGCTGTCAGACCTACTGTGCGCCATCAGCTGGCTTGGGGGGCAGCTGTCAGACCTCCTGTGCGCCACCAGCTGGCTTGGGGGGCAGCTGTTAGACCTACTGTGCGCCATCAGCTGGCTTGGGGGGCAGCTGTTAGACCTACTGTGCGCCACCAGCTGGCTTGGGGGGACAGCTGTCAGACCTACTGTGCGCCACCAGCTGGCTTGAGGGGCAGCTGTCAGACCTACTGTGTGCCACCAGCTGACTTGGGGGCAGCTGTCAGACCTACTGTGCACCACCAGCTGGTTTGGGGGGCAGCTGTCAGACCTACTGTGCACCATCAGCTGGCTTGGGGGGCAGCTGTCAGACCCACTGTGCACCACCAGCTCATGCTGACTTTGGTTCGTCTTCAGGAACAAGGAAATGCCTCAAAGAGGGGAAACACGGCTTAGGAAGGTTTCAGTACTTGTCCCAAGTCAGGAAGCCCCATGAAGTAGGCAGAACCTTCCGTGGAGTCAGGGCACATTTGAGGATACCTCCAAGTTCTTTGTTCTTGCAAAGTAAGAGTTGAGCTTTTTTTTCCCTGGCTCCTCCTGTCTCTGCTCCCACAATCACCTACTGGGCAGGCCTGGGAGGCTGGCTGAGCCCCTGCCTGTCCCCAGTCAGCAAGCCCCTCAGACCAGGAAAATTGAAAGTACCCCCTCCTGAGGACATCTAAGGTTTAGGGACCACCGCTGCCCCAGGGTCATGGCCTGTGGGGGAGCACCCTTCTACCCTCTGGTTCTTAGTGCCAGTTTCTTCAAGCAGCCCAGTGTGCCTCCCTGAGCACAGCAGTCCCCACAGAGGGGGTTCCCAACTGCTCAGAGCACCCCTGAGCCATGCCTGAATGCAGCACCACTGTGTGTGTGTGTGTGTGTGTGTGTGTGTGTGTGTGTTGTTTTGGTTTTGAGACAGGGTCTCATGTAGCCCAGGCTGGCCTCAGAGTTGCTGTGTAGCCAAGGATGACCTTGAACTTCTGGTCTTCTTGCTTCTAGCTCCCAAGTTTTGGGATTTCTGGAGGGCTTCCCCTTACCAAGTGCTGAAGATGGAACCCAGGGCTTTGTGCATGCTCAGTAAGCACTCTATCAACTGAACTGCGTCCCTGACCTTTGAACCAGCACTCTGATTCCTCATGTAAACTTTGGGGCTCGGGGCTGTCAGAATCTCCATCTAATAGATGAGGAAACTGAGGTGCAGGCCTGAGAGGTTGGATGCAGCTGTGCTGTGTCTGCAGGCCTGTGTGTGCCTGTCTCTCGGAACGGCCAGCTCTTTGAATGCTGTGCTCATCCATGTACGCCAGCACCCAATGGCGTCAGTGGCAGCCATGATTCCAGGGGAGAAGCCGGGACTTGGGAAGTGACACTGAGCTGAGTCTGTAGTACTATGGCCCCTAGGTGCCACCCTAGAATGCTCCCTGGGACTGCGAGGCCGCTGGGCTCACAGGTGTGCAGGCTGAATTTCTCATCCACCGGGCCACAGGACATCTGCACGGGGAGTGCCCCGCCATCTCGTCCGTCTCTGGCTACGTCACACTCCAAAGGTCACCCACACTCCCGGTTTTTGTCTCACCAACGGCTAGATGGGAGCCCACCCCTGCACGGCTGTGGTGGGAGGCCTGTTCGGTCTGCCGGGTACCTAGGATGCCAGCTCTGTGCCCTCAGTACTGCTGCAGACATGGAGTGGGCCAGGCAGGGTTATTTTGCAGCGGAGACTCCACAGGCCCATTGTGGAGAGGGAGGCCGAGGAGGCACGGCGGTGTTGATGGGGCCCTCTGGCTCTGCTGACGCTCACAGGACAATTCACCGCCACCAAGGGCGGGTGCTGGTTCTCCTTTGAAATCGCTCGGCACTGTCTGCAGGACCATGTGGACCACACGCTTCCTTGGCAGAGCCCCTGGGTGGTACTTCCAAGCTGTGCCAGCGGCGGCAGGAGGCCGGGTTTTAAGAATCTGAACCAAGAAAACATGAGCTGTCTGCCTTCCCACTCATGGCACCGGCCCAGGAGGCCTCGGCGTCGGTGAGTGTTCCTCTGTCGCCTTCCAGCCGGAAGCCAAGTGAAGCCCAGGAGCTGGGCCAACACCCACTGCAGGCCCGGAGTTGATCAATAACTACTTTGCTTCTGGCCTTGGCTTCCTCAGCCTTTGTCTAACTGGGAAGACCAGGGCCGAAGGAGGGGAATGGGCACTCAGGCTGGTGGCGGGCATCCTCCTGCCCAGCTGATCCTTGTTCTCTAATTAAAGCCTGCATCCTGTCGTCATTACCAAAATCCAGCTGATTTTCAGAACTCTGAAGCCACAGCTGCAGTTTGACCTGGGCCTCAGAGTCTGACCAAACACACTCATGTGCCCGGCACCCAGGTGTTGTCCACCTGGCCTGCTGGAGCCACATGGGCTTCTCAGGATGTGGCAGGCCACATAGTGCGCTGCCATGGGTGCCAGCGTGAGTTCAGGGACACTCAGGCATTCAGTGTTCGACCTGTGGCTTGTGTGGCCCTCGGCAGAACCCAGGAACCTGGCGGCAACGGTTCTTAAACCGTGGGCCTGGATCCATCGGCAGGTGGTGAAATCAATTTCCTGGGTTGCGATCAACGTTGCTTTTTTAAATCGACTAGAGTGGAGCAGGGGAGGGCACAGTGGGAAATGGCACAGTCTACTTAGTCCCCGCAGCCTTGGTTTCCGATGTAGACTGTGCGGCTGAGTGTGTGGGTGGGAAGCGGACTTCTCTGAACTCTGGTCCAAAGATCTCCAAGTCCCATCTCCAAAGCCATGGCAGGGGTGTGTGGTGGCCCCTCAAGGGGTGGGTCATAGTGTGGCTCAGTTCAACTGCAATGCCCAGGTTGGCAAGTGCTAGGGTTTCTTTGTAAGTGTGCATGTATGTCCATGTGTGTGCAAACACGTGCACATGTGGAGGTCAGTGAACAATGTTTGATGCTGTTCTTCAGGCTATGTGCACTTTTTTTTCCCACCATGTAGCTGTGGGTGGCCTTGAACTCACAGAGATCTGCCTGCCCCTGCCTCTGTGCTGGCATTAAAGGTGTGTGCTACCATGTCCAGTTTATAGCTTTTTTTTTTAATTTGAGAATTTTTGAATTCAAGCTTGCCAAGTAGGAAAGATCAGCCATCCAGCCCCAGGGGTCCACTGTCTGCCTCCCAGTGGTGTGTCCTCACACTTGGCTTGGCTTTGTGTATGTGTGTGTGTACAAGTGCATAGTGCATTCACATGGATGTATGGGTGTGCATGCCAGTGCCTGTGATACGGAGGCCAGAGAAGGACACTATTGCCTCCCACATTACTGCCTCAAGGCAGGAGCCCTCACTGAACCGGAAGCTTGTTTCTCCTAGGCTGGCTGGCCACTAAGCTCCTGGAATCCACCTGTCTCTGTCCCCTCCAACACAGTGACTAAAGGTGCATAGAGCCATGCCTAGTTTGCTACATGGGTGTTGGGGATTTGAACTCAGGCCCTAGGCTTGGAAGGCAAGCAACTTTGAACTGATCTGTTTCCCTAGGCCAACACTATGGTTTCTTCAGGGCCACATCCAACAAGAATGTTGGCCATTCTTAATTTGGGTGTCCCTTTGCTGGGTAGAAAAGAAGCGAGAGGCCCTGGTGGGCCCAGATGACCATTCCGGTGGAGTCCATGGTGGACAGCGAGACAGCTGAGGTAGTGGTGGGACGGTGGCTGAGGATGTGGGTGGCTACCTTGTCTCAGCTTCCGTCTTCCATAACAGACAGAACACGGAAGAAACACAGCCCATCTGTGCTGGAGGAGGGATTTGGTGAACAGCAGGTCCACGGAGGGAAACTATGGGCTCCGCACCATCTGATCTGGTGGCCTGGACACTCTTTTCTGTGCCCTTTAGGATTCGGGAAAGGCAGGATCGGGCCAAGCTCCAGGAACTATAGCTCGGGGCTGTGAGGCCCTTGCAGTGTATCTGAAGAGCAGGCTGGGCCCGGCCCACAGCTCTGAGCTCTTTGGGGATGGGGCGCAGAACTGGGGGGCTCCAACCAGAAACTTCAGTGGTCCCTCAGCCTTCCAGGAGGAGCTCAGATGGCCCCCCAGTGCGTTAAACTGCACTGCCTGCAGCCAGAGCTGGGCCTGGCTGCCTGTGGGAGGCGCTGTTTCCTCTCTGACATCCCTCTCCACAACCAGGCCTCTCTGTTTAGTCTCCACTAGGGTTTCATCCCCTGGGGGTAGGGGGCTGGAAGCCTGGCACCCCACTTCCCATTTCACATTGGGCAAGGCACTAGAAGGGTGTCCTTTGTGGAGGTTCTGGGATGCAGAGCTTTCTGTGAGGGGTAAGGAGGAAGGACAGAGCTGAACTACACAGGGCTCTGTCTCCCCCGCAGGAAGCTGCATTTCTCTGTGCAGGGCCACTCTTTCTCTGCTCTGTGTCCTGTGTGTGTGGGGGGGGGGGTGGAGAGTCTCCGGCACACCAGCTCTTCTCTGAGGGCAGAGTCTGGACCTTGTGCCGTGGACTGAGTTTCCCCAGAGACGCTGGCTGGGACTGTATGCGTGAAAGGGTGGCAGCAGGCATGTGCACAGGGGGTGGGTGGGGAGGAGACGTGGGGCTGGCTTTTGGAAGAGAGAGCAGGGATGGAAGGAGAGGGGGCAAGGAGACTGGCCAGGCCTACAATGCTCATGTTTATCCAGCTAGCCCTGACTGCACACCTACTAGGCATGAGGCTCAGGGGATGCTGCCAGCCCATGCACATGTCACAGGTGACAACACAGGTTTGGAGAGGTGAAGGCTATGCTACCAGACGCTGCTATGCAGCAGCCAGGTTCTAGAGTCCAGACCCTTAGCAACTCAACTCCTCCACTTGACCTGGCTGTGTCCCCCCGGGGTGGGGGCCTTAGGGCCTCGGGGAGGAGGTGGGCCTGCCAGGGGCTTCCAGCCTGCTGCTCCTGCTGATCTCCACCTCCTCCAACAGAAGCAGGCTCAGGCTGCCTGCCGCCTTCCGGAGGGCCTAAGCTTCTGCCAGGATTAAGCCTTTCAAAGGGCGCGTGCTCAGGGTCCCAATGTGCGGCCGTCAATACGGCTCTCCACACCGCTCAGATCTCCCCAGCCTTATCGAACTTCCTTCCATCCAGCGAGTCCCTCCTGAGGACTTGAAATTTCAGGGCAGGACCAGGTCGGGGCAGTAGAAAAAAAAAGTGTCATCTTCCCCCCAGCCTGTGACGTCAGAGCTGCCCAACTGCCTGTGACTGACGTGTCCCTGGGGACCTGGTGCATCTCGCGAGCAGACGCCAATGCTCCGCCCGGGCACCCGGGCGGTTCCGAGCTGCCGGAACCGGGCTGCTTAGTAATGAAAGTGGCAGCCAGAGCTCTGACATCAGACGCAGACACAGATGGAGGCAAGTGGGCGCTGCCTCTGCAAATGAGCAGGAAAAGGCTTGTTAAACAGAAAGGCGGCGTGGGCCAGGCGGCCCCGAACGGGACTGTCAGCGATCGTGTAAATACTCGTCAGCTCGGCCGGGACCAGCACCGCACTTATTTCAAGGCAGTTTAACCAATGGGACTCCGCACTCCCAAATCGAGAATGTTATTAAAAAGAACAGTCGGCTCTGGCGGCTGGGCGGCTGGCTGGTGCCCGAGTCACACCGAAGCCTGCTCTGGGCTCCCGGGCCTCCCTTGAGAAGTTGCTTGGATTCAGGGCTCCCAGGCCACACCCCCTGGGTTCTGCCAGGAGTGTGTGATCTGGGGAGGGGAGCTGTGTGAGAGGTGGGAATCTGGAGATCAAGTCTAAGGTGAGAGGTTGTTTAAAAACCTGAGAATGGACTGCATATGGCAGTGTGTGCCTGTAATTCTAGCATTTGGGAGGCTGAGGCAGGAGGATTGCTATAGGCTGCATAGTGAGTTCCAGGACAGATGAATACAAAGTAAGACCCTGTCTCAAAAATAAACAAAACAAACAACAACGCCTACAAAAAACCCCAAGCACATGCCCATCCCCCTCCCGTTTCTAACTTTGCTGACTAGTTAAGACAGCATTTCATGAAGCCCAATTGACCTTGGATTTTTAGTGTAGCCACAGATGACTGAACTCCTGATCTTCCTGCCTCCGCCTCCTAGTGCGGTGCCACCATGCCTGGCTTAGACAGAGACAAAACCAGGAGCTCACCCAAGCCCTCTACCAGCTGAGCCACAGCCTAAGGCTCTGGAAGGGCTCAGCCTATCCTCCCACAGCAGAGGCGGGCTGGGCCTGGGATCTGAGCTGCCCCGCCCACCCGTGGTGACTCCTTCTTGTGGGGGACATTCCTGGGATCTGTGCTGGGTCAGTCAGTTCTGCCTCTGACCAACGCCAGCTCCTGAGACCCTGGTCTGCTCCAAGCCCCAAAGCCGGGAGCTGTTGAGAGAAGTGGAAGTCCTGGTCCCCACCCACCCACCCCGTCCCCACGGGCAGCCTGTGGGGAAGGGCGGGAGGCGGTGGGCTCCCATGCTTTACCCTTCTCCTTGCAGGTGTTTCAGCGCCGGGAGGACGGCTCTGTGAACTTCTTCCGAGGCTGGGAGGCATATCGGGAGGGCTTTGGCAAGCTCACAGGGGAGCACTGGCTGGGTAAGTGTCCCCGCGCTGGGTGCATTCCATATCTGCCCCTCCTTGCCTTTTGGTAAATGGGTTCCATCCCAGTCTCAGGAGGTTCAAGTGATGAAGACCATGAGGACAGAGCCAACTGAAGAGCATTATACAAGTGGGTCTGTGGACAGGAGCTGTTAAATATGACGGGGAAAGCTGGGTGGGCTGGCCCCAGCACCCAGAGGCAGGAGGACCCCGGTTCCAGGCCAGCCAGACTGAGCTCTGTAGTTCAAGACCAGCAAGAAAAATAAAAACAAAACCTACTCATGATGGTTCATGCTTGTAACCCCAGCACTAGAGAGGCTGAGGCAGGAGGATTGCTACAAGTTTGAGTCCAGCCTGGTGTGCATAGGATTTCCAGTCTAGACGGTGCTACATATTAAGACCCTGTCTCAAAACAAATGTAATAATAAACCAAAATGCCAGGGAGAGAAGTCAGCAGATAAAGGCACTTGCCCCCAAACCTAATAATTGTAGTTCAGTTCCCGGACTCCTATGTGGAAGAAGAGAACTGGTTCCACAAGTTGTCCTCTGATCTCCAAGTGCGTGCCGAGATGCAGACTAAACAAATGGGACCCTGGGATGGGGGAGAAAGAAGAGGCTGATGGGGGATGCCCAGGGTCCCCAGTCCCCTGCACACCAGGTGGGGAGGGGCTGTTCCAGTGACGCTGGATCAGAAGCAGGGAACCCTGACCTGTCTGGGGACCATCTAGGAGCTCCCTGCAGTCTTGGGTCACTCCAGCCATGGTGGGTGTCAGGAGGACTGGGGATAACCGAGGTGTTGCCCTGCCCTCAGGGCCAGCAGTGGTCATGCTGGGGATGCTGAGTGTGCAGCCCCAGTGCATGGCAGTCCACTTGGCACTTTCGTCTCCTTGCACCTCTCAGGGGCCGAGATCCTGGGTGGAGGGTCATTGGTACACAGCAGCTGTCACTGACGCCCCTGGGGGTGTGGAAGGCAGGCCCCATAGCGGGTTGGAGGAAGATAGGTACTTAAGTCAGCAGCATGCTGTCCTAGGGCATCAGCTAAGACCACGTTCCTTGACTGGGGGTCTAGAAGGGCAGGACCCACCCCACCCTGGTGTCATGAGGAGAGGCCCCACACCATTTGGACCATGGTCAGAGTTTTCTGAGAGCTCACATCACACATCAGTCCCAGGGGCCTCACACCAGCTAGGAGGGCGGTCCTGTTCCCATCACCCCCTTCTACAGACGATGAACCTGAAGATCAGGAGGTGGGGCCACAAGTCTCATTGGATGTGCTGGGTCTGGGGAGACCAGGCGGGTCCGTGGGAAGGAATGTGGCATGCTCGATGATATTTTAGGAGAAGGTACTGCGAACAAGGACGGTAGGAAATTCCTCCTCACCCACCCCAAGGCGGGTATGTGAAGGCAACCGTGGTGGCAGCCAGTTAGAGGCCCCGTCCCCGCTTCCCACCCAAAAGCTTGGATCAGGGTTGGCGCCTCACTGCTCGGTGGCATCTTAATTGAAATCTATCAGCAGCTGCAGAAGGTGGGGAGGAAGCATTTAAGCAAGGCTTTGATTAGCTCTGCAGACGAGAGGAGCCCTGACAAGAATGTCAACTGTGAGGTTCTCGGCCTCTCCGTGGCCTCACCTCTGCTTTTCTACCCCCTCGTCTCCGTCTCACTGGGGGCTTCCTCTGTTCCTATTGACTTACGGATGCTCTTTATATACTGTGGATACACACCACACGTTTGCTTTCATTGATTTACCTCTTAGCTTTCTTCTACTATGGTTTATCTCCTGAAATATGTGGAGTGGGTGTATGGATGTGGGTAAGTGT
>CABHPH010127721.1:6010-24055 GCA_902168325.1 Peromyscus nudipes | reverse complement strand
CTCACACTCAAGAAAACTCTGGGGAGCTGTGGGGTTGGTGGGTAAACGCCCCACAGAATGGCGCCATGAACAGGGACTAAAGAAAAAAAGAAAAAAAAATAGGGACTAAAGACTAATGATAAATGGGCTGAGAACGAAATCAGAAAAACAGCACCCACTTACAATAGTCACAAATAACATAAAATATCTTGGGGTAACTCTAACCAAACAAGTGAAAGACCTGTATGACAAGAACTTTAAGTCTCTGAAGAAAGAAATTGAAGAAGATATCAGAAAATGGAAAGATCTCCTATGCTCTTGGATAGGTAGGACAAACATAGTAAAAATGGCAATCTTACCAAAAGCAATCTACAGATTTGATGAAATCCCCATCAAAATCACAACACAATTCTTCACAGACCTCAAAAGAACAATATTCAACTTCATATGGAAAAACAAAGAAACCAAGATAACTAAAACAATCCTGTAAATAAAGGAATTTTCGGAGGCATCACCACCTCTGACTTCAAGCTCTACTATAGAGCTATAGTAATAAAAACAGCTTGGTACTGTCATAAAAACTGACACATGATCAGTGGAATCAAATTGAAGACCCTGACATTAACTCACACACCTATGAACACCTGATTTTTGACAAAGAAGCCAAAATTTTACATTGTAAAAAAGAAAGCATCTTCAATAAATGGTGCTAGCATAACTGGATGTTTACATGTAGAAGAATGCAAATAGATCCATATCTATCACCATGTATAAAAAATCAAGTCCAAATGGATCAAAGACCTCAACATAAATCCAGTTGCACTGAACCTGATAGAAAAGAAAATGAGAAGTAGCCTTGAGCGCATTGACACAGGAGACCACTTCCTAAATATAACACCAGTAGCACAGACACTGAGAGTAACAATTAATAAATGGGATCTCCTGAAACCGAGAAGCTTCTGTAAGACAAAGGATACAGTCAATAAGACAAAATGGCAGCCTATAGAATGGGAAAAGATCTTCACCAACCCCACATCTGACAGAAGGCTGATCTCCAAAATATATAAAGAACTCAAGAAACTAGACGTCAAAATACCAAATAATCAAGTTTTTTAAAAATGGGTTACGTTCGAGGCCAGCCTGGGCTACAGAGTGAGTTCCAGGAAAGGCGCAAAACTACATACAGAAACCCTGTCTCAAAAAAAAAAAAAAGAAGATTATTTTGGTTGGGGATTTAGCTCAGTGGTAGAGCGCTTGCCTAGCAAGCACAAGGCCCTGGGTTTGGTCCTCAGCTCTGGGGAAAAAAAATGGGTTACAGAACTAAACAGAGAATTCTCAACGGAAGAATTTCAAATAGCCAAAAGACATTTAAGGAATTGCTCAACATCCTTAGTCATCAGGGAAATGCAAATGAAAACAACACTGAAATACCATCTTACACCTGTCAGAATGGCTAAGATCAAAAACACTGATGATAGTTTATGTTGGAGAGGATGTGGAGCAAGAACACTCCTCCACTGCTGGTGGGTATGCAAACTTGCACAGCCACTCTAGAAATCAGTATGGCAGTTTATCAGAAAAATGGGAATCAATCTATCTCAAGACTCAGCAATATCATTTTTGGGCATATACCCAAAAGATGCTCAATTATACCACAAGGACACTTGCTCAACTATGTTCATAGCAGTATTATTCATAATAGCCAGAACCTGAAAACAACCTAATGCCCCTCAACCGAAGAACAGATAAAGAAAATGTGGTACATTTACACAATGGAGTATTACTCAAAGGTAAAAACAATAGCATCATGAAATTTGGAGGCAAATGGATGGAACTAGAAAAAATCATCCTGAGTGAGGTAACCCAGACCCAGAAAAACAAACATGGTATGTACTCACTCATGTGTGGATACTAGATATGAAGCAAAGGATAACCAAACTACAATCCACAGCTCCAGAGAAGCTAGGTAACCAGGATACAATCCACAACCCCAGAGAAGCTAGGTAAAAAAGAAGACCCTAAGAGACATGCGTGGAGGGCCCCAGAAAGGAAAATAGTTAAGATCTCCTGGATAAACTGGGAGGGGAGGTAAAAGGGAGGGGATGGTGGCTAGGAACATGAGGGATAGAGATGGCCGAGTTGGGGGAGGGACAGAGAGGGAGAGCAATAAAAGAGATATCTTGATAAAGGGAGCTATTATGGGCAAGGGAGAAACCTGATGCTAGAGAAATTCCCAGGATTCCACAAGGATGGCCCCAGCTAAGACTCCTAGCAACAGTGGAGAGGGTGCCTGAACTGGCCTTTCGCTGTAATCAGATTAATGACTACCCTGATTGTCATTATAGAACCTTCATCCAGTAACTGACGGAAGCAGATGCAGTGATCCACAGCCAAGCGCTGGATTGAGCTCCTGGAGAGCAGTTGAAGAGAGGGAGAAGGGATTATATGAACAAGAGGGGTCAAGAGCATGATGGGGAAAACCACAGAGACAGCTGACCCGAGCTAGTGGCAACTCACAGACTTTGGACTGACACCTACAAAATCTACATGGGACTGAACTAGACCCTCTGAATGTGGGTGACAGTTGTGAGGCTTGATCTGTTTGTGGGGGTCCTGGCAGTGAGATCAGGACTTATCTCTGGTGCATGAACTAGGTTTTTGGAGCCCATTCCCTATAGTGGGATACCTTGCTCAGACTTGATGCAGGGGGGGAGAGGCTAGGCCCTGCCTCAACTTGGTATGCCAAACTTAGTTGACTACCCAAGGGAGGCGTTATCCACTCTGAGGAGTAGATGGGGGTGGGATGTGGAGGAGGTGGGGAGATGGGAGAAGGGGAGGGAGGGGGAACTGGGGATAGTATGTAAAATGAAAAAAAAATTAATTAAAAAAATAGCCCATTTGGTAACAGGGGCACTGCATCTCAATAATAGATATTACATATATAAGTGTGTGTGTGTGTGTGTGTGTGTGTGTGTGTGTGTGTCTGTGTCTGTGTGTGTGTCTGTGTGTGTGTGTGTGTGTGTGTGTGTTAAACTATGTAGCTTATAAACAAATGAAATGTGTTCAGTTTTGGAGACAAAGAAGTCCAGAGTCAAGATGCCAGTAGATTTACTGGATAACAAAGCCTAGCTCTCCAGACTAAAGATTTTACCTTCTGTTCTCAAGATAAACAATGGTGCTCATGATACCTCAACCTCCTAACAGCCCCAACTCTTAATTTCACATTGGGTTTCAATACATGAGGCAACTTAGATAGCACCTATGATTGGCATTCAAGTCAATCAACTCATTCATCTGTGTCTTTCCCAAGTGGTGAGTGGTACAATTTTTTTTTTTTTAATGAGAATTGGGTCTGGACATATTCATTAGTCCTTCAAGGCTGAAAAAGTGCATAAAATGTGTTAGTGTGTATGTGTGTGTGTATGTCTGGTGTCTGTGTCTGTGAAGGGGTCTATGGGGGTCTTGCAGAGGGGGGGGCATCAGTGTGTTTGTGTTCCTGTCTCCTAAGGTTTATTCTTATTACCAGGGACTGGAAATGCTATGTAATACATATTTGCATGCTTACGACATTTGTGAATATGTGTCTGTGACTGTGTCCTGGAAGTGGGGTGTGGTATCAGAAGGTCCAGAAATGTCCAGGGAAAGAGATGCCTGTTCCCTGTCCTGAGCACATCTGCCCCCTGGATCCTTGTGACACTACTATTTCATCTCCTGTGGTTTCATTTGCATTCTCACCTTATCGTTGTCACTAATACCACTAGTGTCACTTTATGCTATTTTGCGAAGCTGACCAATTGTATTCAATTTGCCCCTGGGTTCCCCCGTTCATTTGGTTGTGGAACTGAAGTAGGGGAAGCACCTGGCAGGAAGGGCTGGGACCACAGATTGCACAAGAGTGCATTGTAAGCACAATATTGAACCAAAAGCAGCCCTTGCCAGTTGGAGGAGGCAGGAGAAGCCATGACTGTTTTGTCAGAGGAGCCAGAAAAGAACCAAGGGGGAAGTCCTGCTGTGCCAGGCTGTGGGTTCCCTGGCTGGGGGCTCGAAGTTAGAGTCAAGGTCAGTTCTCAGAGGGTACTAAAGGCTGTCTGATGTGGATCATCACACCACTTCCTCCAGGAAATCAAACTGAGCCAAGGTGTGAATTTCTGATTCTGAACTCATTGATGCATCTCACCAGGGTTCTCTATGATTCTGAAACTCCCATTATAGACCCATATCTCTAGCTTTTCCACAGGCTTTGAGAACCCAGATTGTCCTCAGTGTTGGAGACATCAGTGTTATCTGATGAAATGTTATCAAGTCGGGGTAATGAGTGGTGAGATGCCTAAGTGAGTAAAAAGACTTCCAACAAAGCCTGAAAACCTGAGTTGAATCCCCAATAGTATTCTACATGGTGGGAGGAAAGAACTGACTCCCAGAAGTTGCCTCATGACCCTCACACACATGTCATAGCATGTGAGTACCCACACACCTACATACCCACACACAATAAATTATTATTAAATGAATAAACAAACAAATAAATAAGAATGATGTTAAAAAGAGTTTTCCAAGTGCATAAAGGACTATGAAGTTGATCTGCAAAGGAGCTGGCCACTAGAGGAGACACAGTATGAAACAGCCATAATCTATGGGGAGGGATCCATGTAGGGCCGATGATCACTGTAATGGTCACATTCTGAGCTTCTGCCAGTGTGCTTCTCTCCATTTGTGGCATCTTCAGTATTTACCTACTTGAAGAAGCCCTCCTGGCTTCTCCTGTTACAGCATTCTGTCCCCTGACCTCCACAACAGCACTGACATCTGGCCAGTAAGTAAAAGGACAATGGTCATGATTTGAGAATCTAGGTTTGAGAACAGGGCTCCTGGTTTCCCAGAAGAACTGCAGAAGCCATACTATATCTTTCCAGAAGGACAAAGAGCAGGACTACAGAAGTGTATTTGTCCTGACTGTTGGTAATTGGCTCCTGTCACTTCCGCCTTAATTCTCAGGAAGTAAAACTTTGCCCCGCCCCACATGTTCTCCCACCTGCATTCCTTTTGGTCCTGTCTGGGCAGCATATATAATCTGCTTTTGGTTGTTGGAACACTGTCAGTCTGAGACAGAACAGTCTCAGGCCTGCAAGTCCATCATGCCACTGGGCAGACTTCCTGGCTGGCTGAAATCTGTGGCCTGTGGACTCCTGATTATCCTCCTCCATGTGCAGGGTGAGACTCCCTAAGTGACAATGGGGACGTGGATCAGAGCTGCCCAGTTCAGTTAGAGGCTAAGTTTGCAGGAGAAAGGCACCAGGGAGGGAGGAGCTCAAAGAGATGACAGATGAAAGTATGGGAATGTGTGCCACTCAGTGCCTCCACCAAATCCCACAGAGTAGGCACTTAGTACACAGAGGGTCAGAGATGTCTAAGGTTACTGCACACTGAGGAGTCAGGCCAGTGTGAAGGGCTCTGAGGAGCTGAGGTCAGGAGAAGAGCAGAAGAGGCATTTCCCACCTCCATGTGTGGCTGTGACTATTCCTTGCTTTGGATAATAATAATGGTAATACCTTCATGCTACCAAATGACTCTGAGTGTGTGACCTCTTTGAACATAGAAATGCTTTGGCACCCTTCAAAGAGGAAATGGGAAAGGTTCCTGGCCCTGAGGGATAGGGAAGTTCCCGCGCTCACACCCCCTAGCTGAACTAGGAGGCCCTGTGAGTTCCCTTCCTGTGTGGCTGGTAACAGTGAGGTGGGAAATCCCAAAATCTGTAGGAGCTGATTGCACAAAACTAACCCTGATGGCATCTCTCCACCCAGGTCAGGACTCATCAGAGGCCAGCCCCATCAGAAACACACACACTGGCCAGGTCCGAGGCAGCCTTGTCCATGTGAAGGACACCAAAGTTGGTGTCCACACTTTCCTGGGAATTCCCTTTGCCAAGCCACCTGTAGGACCACTTCGCTTTGCACCCCCTGAAGCCCCTGATCCGTGGAGTGGTGTGAGAGATGGGACCTCACAACCGGCCATGTAAGTTCTAGACCCAGAGGATGTCTAGCCCTGGGGTGAACAGTTAGTTGCTCTGAGCTCTGGGCCATGCTGAAGTATTTCCTGCATCTCAGCTACACAGCAGTTCTTCCTGTGCTGAGGGGCATCTCCCATGCATTTTTTTCTGATGCATACATTAAGGATTAGAATTGAACAACTGTACCAGGCTCCTGGGTCAAAGCTTAGCACCTGCAGGGAGTTAGCTTCAGGTACTACAGTGAGAAAGATCCAAACTGGTCCCAGAATCAGATTGTGCCAAGTGAACTCTTGGAGTGGAGAGGTCTGTGGACAAAGTTCAGTGTGCTTATACTAAGCAACAAAAGCCCTGGGTCTGGTATCATGCACTACAAGTCCCTCGGGAGGGCAGCAGTACTTGGCAGCCCTACCCTGCACAGTCAGTGTGGTAACCCATAAGGTTAAGTGCCATTGTCCAAGGAACAAGTATACAAGCTTACACTGGAGAATATGTAAGAGAAAGAGGTTCCCTGAGAGTCTGGAAGTGGGATGAAGGAGTTCTTACTCCCTATGGGACAACACTGTCCATTCATTCCATCAGTACCATTGTAGACACAGCACCCAAATATCAAAGTACCTGGGAACAATAATAGATGTGCTTCTACAGTGTGCTGTTCCCTAGGGAAGACTTTTTCTCCCACTCTGAGCATTCCTTAGTTGCCTGTATCTCTTTCTGTAGTGTTGATGTCTCATGGTCTTTACCTATCCACTTCAGTATGTCTATTGATGCCATCCTTATTCAGCTCATGTTTAGGCTTCAGTGTTGGTGAGACTTTATGGGTGTGTTTTCTGATATTACTAGGAGATATAGGTCTTGGTCTCCGAACATTTCTTGGGATCAGCATCTATCATTGTCTCCAGGTGTCTACAAAATGATGATATAATGAATTTAGAGGGTCTGAAGAGGATAAAGCTGATCATGCCTCCCATCTCTGTGTCTGAAGACTGCCTGTATCTCAACATCTACACTCCAGCTCATGCCCATGAGGGCTCTAACCTGCCTGTGAGAGTTGGGCCATAGTCAACTGGGTGGGGGTGGAGATTTCTTTCCCAGGAATATTAGAAAGGACAAAATCAGCCTGAGTTCTATTGCACTGTAGACCCTGATGAGACAACTTTCCCTAGTGGGTCCAAGAAGGTTTCTTTTCAGCCACGGTGAACAACCTAAGCTATGGGTACAGAACACAGAGTATAGGAGCTTTGAGAGGTCAGGGGCTGTGGTTCATGTACTAAGGAAGGACTTACTCTACAAACTTGATACCTAGACACCCGGGCAGTTGTCTAAGGGATAAAAATTGATATAAGCCAAATTTCCAGCTTGGGATATTGGTTATTTCAATGAGATTTGCTGACCCTTTGGATTCATAATCAGGAAAAACTCTTATGGAGACACCTTTTCCACTTTTGAAGAGTCTGGTAGTAAGAGTGATATTACTCTGGACTTAAATTCATTAATCCAAACTAAGGTTCCTGGTGCAACAGTGGGACTTGGAAATATGCTGATGAGACTGTGTTCCTCACCTATGGTCTGGGTCTAAGATGCTGAGGAGTCCTGGTGTGTTTAGCTGCACAGATAGGAAGCAGTCCATAATCTGGGAGGCAGTTCCACCTGATCTTGTGCCCAGTAGAAGCCTCCTGACATCTCTCTTGTCTTCTCCAGGTGATGGTGTGGATCCATGGTGGTGCTCTGGTTATAGGCATGGCTTCCTGGTATGATGGATCCATGCTGGCAGCCATTGAGGATGTGGTGGTGGTCAATATCCAGTACCGTCTGGGTGTCCTGGGCTTCTTCAGGTGAGATTAGGGCTGGGCTGGGCAATGGCAGCTGAGAAGAACCTAGACAGCCTTTTGATCCATGTCCCTTCCACTTCTCAGCACTGGAGACCAGCATGCCAGAGGCAACTGGGGCTTCTTAGACCAAGTGGCTGCCCTACGCTGGGTTCAGCAGAACATCGCCCACTTTGGAGGCAACCCTGACCGGGTCACCATTTTTGGCGAGTCAGCTGGTGGCACAAGTGTGTCTTTTCATGTTGTGTCCCCCATGTCCCAAGGACTCTTCCATGGAGCCATCATGCAGAGTGGGGTGGCCCTGCTGCCTCGCCTTATCTCTAACACCTCTGAGATGGTCTTCATGGTGAGTGTCCTCCATCACCCCAGTCCTGGCTTTCTGCCTTAGCCCTGAGCCTCTGATACTCTGGTACTCTGTTCAGTGGTAAACAAGGACCATGGGAAACAGCTTCTTTCCAATAATTTCTAAGAAGTTCAAGGATTAGAATCTACTTCCCTCTACTTTATGCATGCTGAATATATTATATGGCTAGCAAAGCTGCTCCCAGCAGCTTCCATCTTTGGCAAAAAAAAAAAAAGTATGCATGGTTTTGGGAGATGACTTGGTGGGTGAGAGGGCCTCCTGTGCCAGGGTGAGGACTTGAATTTAAATCCCCAAAAAACACATAAGACTAGATGTGGTAGTACTTATTTGCAATCCCAGTGTTCCTATGGTGAGGTGGGTGGCAGAGACAGGAGTGTGCTCTAAAGGTCAGCTTCATTGGTGTAGGCGGCAGCAAACAAGAGACCCTGTCTCACAAGGAGGAAGATGACAAATGATATCCAAGGTCATCCTCTGACTTTCACAGGCAAAATGTGCCACACAATACACACTGTCACACAGGAACACGTACACACACACAAAAAAAAAAAACAACCACAAAAACATGCAGATAGAATGCTCCCTCTCTCAACTGTCAACTCTGAGCAACAGGAAAATGGGAACAGTTTCACACTGTACTATAACCTGTGCAAAACACACAATATGGTGTTATATTTAAGGACAGTGGTACCCACTTGGGACTGCTAAGATAATGCTCCCTGCCAGGGAGGAAAAGTCAACTCACACCTGCTCCCATTACAGACAGTGGCAAATCTATCTGGCTGTGCAACTTTGAACTCAGAGGCCCTGGTGCACTGCCTTCGAGGCAAGAGCGAAGCAGAAATTCTGGCTATTAACAAGGTTGGTGGAATTGTGTGGCTAGCAAGATAGGAGACAACAGGGTGTGTGACAACAAGTCCTTACTACTCTGGACAAATTACCCTTTCTACATGGCTTGGTATCCTTTTAGTCTTGGGTACAAAATGAACACCTACATAAGCTAATTTAAGTGTAGGGTCTCTTCAAGGGTGATATGGGAGAGGTGTGGTGGGGATGACCATCTTGAGACAAATTAGGAAATAGGGAAATGATGGAGAACATTCAAGGGCCAGCGTGTGTGTGTGTGTGTGTGTGTGTGTGTGTGTGTGTGTGTGTGTGTGTGTGTAAGATAAATCTTCAATACTGACTTTGCATGTCCCTTAGGCCTTCAGGATCATCCCTGCTGTGGTGGATGGGATGTTCCTACCCAGGCATCCTCAGGAGTTGTTGGCCTCTGCTGATTTTCACCCTGTCCCCAGCATCATTGGTGTCAACAATGATGAGTGTGGCTGGATTCTCCCACTGGTAAGGCCCAGTTCTAATCTCCCATGTGCCTGGGGTCTTATATGGTGGGCAGTGGGAGCTCAGAGATTCATTGATCCATATCCAGCCCACTTCAAACTCAAAACATTCTCCACATTCCAGATCTTCAACTCTTCTCAAACATTAAAGAAAATAACCAGAAAGACACTACAAGATATTCTGAAGAGCACAACAGCAGAACAGTTGGTGAGAATCTGAGACCTGCCCCCAATGAGAAGACCTCTCAATATCCTGCTCAGAAAGCATCCCTAGAAGTGTGTGTGTGTGTGTGTGTGTGTGTGTGTGTGTGTGTGTGTGTTTGGCTGGTTGGGGTCACTCAGAGTTTTCCCCCTATACCAGACCTCATCTGCATTCCCCCACCCTAAGAACGTTGCCTAGCTATCCTAGGGCCTATCCAACCTCATTCTTCCAATCCCCTTGGTATAGATGCTGCCTCCTGAGTGTAGTGACCTGATAATGGAAGAGTACATGGGGGACACTGAGGACCCACAAACCCTCCAAATACAGTTCACAGAGATGATGGGGGACTTCATGTTTGTGATTCCTGCACTCCAAGTAGCACATTTTCAGTGTGAGTACATCTATAACAAGGTTGAGGGAGGAAGCTCAGAGCTGTGGGTCCCAGGTGAGCTCTGTAGTGTCCAGGCTTGACCTGGATCTGAATCAGATCTCTGGTTTCAGACAACTGAGAGCCTTTATCTAGTAAATATTTATATTGAGTGTAAGAGAATGACAACTTATCTGGGTATAGCTGAGGAAACAGCTGAATGATACTCTATTCCCCTGGGGAGAGCAGAGTCATTATTTAGCATCATGCTTTCCCACAGCCAATGGGAAAGTCCCAGGCTGGGACTCCACACTCAACTGTTGTGATTCCAGATAACATGAGACCAAGTTATCTTGTCACCAAATGTGGATCAGCACTGTATGAGGCAAGCTGTGCTTACTTCACAATGTGTTCTTGTCCTCAGGTTTCCGTGCCCCTGTCTACTTCTATGAATTTCAGCATCGCCCCAACTTTCTCAAGGATTTCAGGCCTCGGCACGTAAAGGCTGACCACGGTGATGAGGTTTTCCTTATCTTTGGATCCTTCTTCTGGGGTGTCAAATGTGAGTCTCCCTTGTTTTCCATGAACAGAATGGAGAACCAAGTTTGTACCTAAAGGATGTCTGAGCTTCAAGTCCAGTTTAGGAATTCAAGGCTCTGGGAAAAACAGGATCAAGTGTGTACTATCTCACAGCTCTAAAACCTCCTGTGGGTCTGGATCTTCCTTAGTTTTGCTTGTGCTAGAGGAAATGAGGATTCACTGGCTCAGGACTAAGCCTTGGAGCATTTACTTGGAGAACTAAATTGATCTTGGATGCTGAGTTGTAAGGGAGGGAGGGAATGAAGCCTGGAATTGAGTTTTATGCTGCAGCTGGCATGGTGAGTACGAAGCATGCGTTGAGCAGCTACACTAAATGGCTGGGATCTGGACCCTTGCCCTCTCATCTGCAGTTGACCTCACTGGAAAAGAGAAGCTGCTGAGCAGGAGAATGATGAAGTACTGGGCCAATTTTGCACGATATGGGTAAGAAGATGCTCTTCTCTCAGCCTCCAAGAGTTGAGTCTCCATCTAGGGATCCATTTGTGATTGGTGATCTCATTAGCATGCATAGATCCTACATATGATAGAGTCCTTACACCCAAGGTACACTGAGATAGACACTTTGTAGGTGCTGGCTACTGGTCATCTCACAGTGAGCTGTGGGTGGTCACAGTACTATAGTACTGTTCTTTAGATCTTGCCTCTGAGAAGAAAGCACAAAACAGGCCAAGTAGCCTTCCCCCACATGGAGTATAAACTAGAGAGTCACACTTGTATCCCTAAATTGGGACATCTGCCTCATCAGTCCCCTGGTCTGCTTAGTCCACTGCCCTGAGTCAATTGGAAGATCGGGCCTTATAATGAAAGTGACCTCATACTTCCTTGCTGGTTGGCATATCCACAGGAACCCCAACAGTGAGGGTCTACCCTACTGGCCTGTGTCAGACCAAAATGAACAGTACCTGAAGCTGGACATCCAGCCTGCTGTGGGCCGAGCCCTGAAGGCTGGAAGACAACAGTTCTGGACCAAGACTCTGCCCCAGAAGATTCAGGAACTAAAAGGGGCTCATGGCAAAAACAAGAATATGTAATCCCCAATGTAAGGAAAGGTATGTGAACTTCAGTAAAGTTGAGGTTAGCCTGAGGTTCTCACAGCCCATTTAGAAGCCTATGTTGATTCCAGCATTCATGTAACCATAACTGATCTTTATAGTTATCCATTTTGCCAACATGACAAACACTCTACTTATCATTCCTTACTCAAAATGCTAGACAAATTTTTACTAGACATAATCCATAAAGGCTCTCATAAAATTGTGGGTGTGTAAGTCCCAAAGTGCATCCATCTTCTTTCTCACTCCTCTGGTACTAGGCTCCTTTCTCCTATCCTCCCCTTATCTTCTCTACATCCTCTTCTCTTCCCCAAGAACTTTTGGGCAATGTTGACTACACAGGATGGACTTCATCAAAGCCCCACCCTTCTCTCAGTAAGTTCCATGTTTCCACATGTTTATAAGTGGCGAGTAGAAAATCTGATTACCCTAAGTCCTATTGTCGTCATAAGTCCAAGCTACTGTTCCAGTCAGATCATGAACTGACCACGATATTGTGATCGGTATCTATGGGCCCAGCTACTCAGAACCTGAGACAGGAATATTGCATGAGCCCAGGAGTTCTAGACCAGCTTGGGCAACAGAGCAAGACCTACATCTCATTAACAAAAACAATCATAAGCTGTGTAATTATAAACAGCAGAATTGTATGTGTAATTCTGTGGACCAAGAAATATAGGGTCAGGTTGCCAGCACATCTACTGTGAGGCAAGGACTAGTTGTTTGGCACAAAGATTACACACTGTGTACTCCCCTTGTAGAATGTGCAAACTATGGCCCTCTGGGCCTTCTATAGATCCTAACTCTTAATATCAACATATTACCAATTAGGTTTCTGCAAATGAATTTGAGCCACACAGGCTTTCAGAGCTCAGCTCCTGGACCTCTCTGACGTCAGCCACTGAACATGCCAGCCTCTGAAAAACTCTGTGCAGATTGTCTCTATAGAGAAAATTTCATCTATTTCCTTCTCAATTTGTAAATGGTTCACTTTTATGAGAACCTGATTTGACATGTTCATAAATACCTCAAGCTGGGCCAGGAGTGGGGCTTGGCCAGCAGGTCCAGGTGGGCTTCCTCTAATAATAAATTTGCTCTTATTCCCAATGTGTATTTGCAGGCACTCTGAAGCCCACACTTATATGAGCATGTGACATATGTGAAGACCGTCTGCTGTAGTGTGTGGCATGGATGGGAGATGGGAGAGGTAGGAATGTGCACACATGTCCAACAGAAGAGATTCCTGACCCTGGCACCCTGACTGGCAGTTTTGACATGTATGGGGGTGTCTTCCTGTTTTAAAGAACTCCTCCTGTAGCATCCTAACTCTTCTCAATAGTCCATGTGATTAATTTTCATTCTTATGTTATTGTTGTCTTTAAATTTTTCAACCCCAGCAACTCAAGGTCTCTTGTACATTATACCATTTACAATGGTGCCAAACTGTGCCTTTTCTTTCCCCAAAATCATCTCTGTCATTGAGAGGGTGTGTCCTGTTGTCCTATTGTTTTAACTTCTCATCCCTCTACCTCTGGCCAATTAACCTTCCTTGGGCACCAGTTTTCCCAGGACAAAGTTCCTTTTCATTCACAGCACCTTTGGATGAAAATGAAGATTCCTATGTTGTCTGTCCTGGACACCAAGGCACAGATGAAGGGAGTACTAAGCCCTGGCACAGTGGCTGAGCCCACAGATACTTTTTGTTCCTCCCAAGAAGCCCTCCCCCCATGCCATCATGCTCTGCTTTCTGTTGCTGTACTTTGCACCTGGATGTGGCTTGGGAACACTGTAGCTCTTCCTGTCATGTCCTGTAAGAAGAAGCACTGTGATTAGCTGCCATCCAGCATAATGTCCTTGAGATGAGATAAATGCTTCCATCTGTCATTAAAGAGTTCTAATCCATGTATAAAATCCTCAGTTCCTTTTATCCTCCCAGCAGCTGCACATCTGAGTCACTTCTATGTTAAGACTCTTCTTTGCTTGGGAGAGGTCATGTTTTTTGAGACAAGGCTCTCATTATGTAGCCCAGGCTGGGATCACATTCACCATTCTCTTACCTCGACCTCTTCAGTGTGGGATTGCAGGCAAGCATCACCAGGCTGTTTCTAAGCAATCCATTATGGACAATTCCAAACATAACTTTGTGTGACCACAGACTTTCAATTCTTGTGGTGGAAACATAGGTATGACCGTGTGTATGTTTAACTTTGAAAGGTGCAAGGTAATTGGATCACTCAGTGGCAGTAAAGGCCCTTGCTATCAAACATGATGACCTGAGTTCAATTCCCGGGACCCACATGATAGAAGAAAAGAACTGATTCCCAGAAAGATTGTGCCAAACTGTCTTCCAAGATGACTGTATCATATTTCAACCCCTTTAGAAATGTGTGAGGTACCAGTTGCTGCATATCTTGACCTACACTGGGACCTGGGAATCATCAATATGGTTGCATTGGGTGGCTGTGTACTTGTGTCTCATTGTAGATATTTTTCTGGCCTTTGTCTTTACTTTTATTATCATTGCCATCATTTTGCTGTTCTTTCTTTGGTGGGACATGAGGCCTTGCTGTGCATTCCAGGCTGCCATTAAACTCAAGATTCCCCAGCCTCTGCTTCTCAATTGCTAGTACTTGAGTTTGCCAACATTCCCACTTAGCTGAGACTTTTAGCCTCTGCCTCCATCTTCCTCTTTGTTTCTATCTCGGTCTTTCTCCACTCTGACTCTGCTTCCGTTTCTTTCTCTGACTCTGTCCTACTCTGTCTGCCCCCGCCTTCTCTCCTACATATGTAATTCAATTTTTCCTTCAGTTGTGGTGTGGCACACTCCTGTAAACCCCAGCACTACAGAGGCTGAGGCATGGATTTATTGAATATTATTACTATAATGTGTGCAATATTAATCAGATATTAAATCATGTGCAGACAAATTGATGAAACAAGAAAATATACTGAGTGAAGTAACCCAGACCCAAAAACATAATATGCCTCCTTGTTTGTGGGCCATAGCTCTGAATCTTTAAATGTGATTATAATAATATAAGTGTAGCTGGAGAGTTTTCCTACCGAGCCCACAGTCAGGACAAATCTCTCTCACCCGCCAGTCCCACAGCCGCTCAGACCCAACCAAGTAAACACAGAGACTTATATTGTTTACAAACTGTATGGCCGTGGCAGGCTTCTGGCTAACTGTTCTTATATCTTAAATTAATCCATTTCTATAAATCTATACCTTGCCACATGGCTTGTGGCTTACCGTCATCTTCACATGCTGTTTGTCATGGTGGCGGCTGGCAGTGTCTCCTCAGCCTTCCACTTCCCAGAATTCTCTCCTCCTTGTCCCACCTATATTTCTTCCTGCCTGACCACTGACCAATCAGTGTTTTATTCATTGACCAATAAGCAACATGTTTGACATACAGACCATCCCACAGCATATAAGAATATAAATATTGGAGGTGTAAGTAGTGTCAGAAGGTCCAGAAATGTCCAGCAGAAGAGATGCCTGTTCCATGTCCCTGAGCAAATCTACCCACGGGTAAAGGGACACATATGCCCCCTGAGGCCTCATAGATCCCCATGGAACTACTACTATTTCATCTCCTGTGGTTTCGTTTTCATTCTTACCTTATTGCTGTCTCTAAACCCTCATTTATATTTTATGCCATATTTTCCCTCTGTCATTAAGAGGCTGGTTCCTTTGTTCCCTAGACCCTGATATTCCCATAGATGCCTACCTATGACCAACTTGCCCCTCTAGGGTACAAGTATTCAATCCTAGGTTGTCAAATTCCTTCTTCTTCCATTCATTTTGTTGAAGACCAACCACAGAAACTTCATCATCAGTGAGGACTCTTTCATTGCCCACCCCAAACACCAGAGGGCAGAAGAGATGATACATTTAGCCTTGACTCTGTAGCTGGGCCAAGAAGACTGCTTCCCTTGAGTGCAGGAGGACGGTCAGATACTTGTACTGGGGCCTCAAGGCATTGTTGATCTCCTGTTGCATACATGTATCTGTAAGGAAGGTCCCTTTTTATGCTGAGATACAGGACACTTCACCAAACAACCTTTAAAATGTCAGTATCTGTATTATTTCTTAAAAGCTTTGATGTCAAATGATTCCTTTGGAACCAAATTTGCCCACTTCCCAAAATATGAGCTATGTAACCACATGCACTTAAGTATGAAACTACTTCTTTCCCTGGAAAAAGTTCCCTTGAGATCCTTTATGTCAATCATTGCCTGTCTCTGCTCCAGGGCAACCAATTTATGATGCTACAGTTTAGAAACTGCATATAATTTAGAAACATCAGAGCCCTGGTTATCCTGTCTCTGAAAAGGAATTGTTTGTGACTGATCCTGTTACTAAATACAACACCTTTGAGAGTCAAGTGTGCTGTCATTTGTTTAACAGTGTCATTCCATATATGCATATGACACATGTTACCCTATCCCTGGTTAATGCACATCTACATGACCTGTTTTTGACTACTTTTAATTAAACTCTTATAAACTTTTTGAAGTATGAGTTTTTGTAATTGGTGTTTTCAATTCCTTGAACTAAAGACCTGGGAGAAGAATTACTCAATCACAGGACAAATATGTTTAACTTTAAAGAAACTGCCTGTCATCTATAATGACTATATCATTTTGTATCTCCTCCAGCCATGTATGAGAGTGCCAGTGGCTCCATGTCTTTGCCAACATTTGGCTTTATGGGTCTTAAACCTGGTTATATTGAATAAGTGTATAGCGGTATCTCGCTGAAAGTATTTTCATGGAGTTGAGCCTCTAATTTCCTATCTATCTATCTATCTATCTATCTATCTATCTATTTATCTATCTAGCCATCTACCTATATATCTATTACACATATTCTCTCTCTCTCTCTCTCTCTCTCCCCTCTCTCTCTTTGTGTCTGTCTCTCTGTCTTTAACTCTCACAATCTCCCTACTCACTCTCTGCCTCCCTGCACAGAACAGAACCTGAGTGTCTTCTTCATTTCACATTTTTACTGTAGCCATGACCATCATCAACACGGGGCCTCTGAGTGATGGTGCAGTGAGTAGCAGAGCACACAGGGATTTCCCTAGCTGAGCTACAAACATGTCTGGGCTTAAGAAGCACAGGGATGCCCATTTGGTTCTTCCTTTCCAAGATAGGAGGAACTTGGAACTTCTTAGCCCTCACAGTCCATCAGTTCCTTTGGTTGGGAACTTGGAGTGGAGAGAACATCTGTCAAGAAAGGCTAGGACCCATAGACAGTAGAAAAGTGCATTGGAGAGGTGACACTGAATTAAAGGAGCCCTTGTTGATCAGAGGAGACAGGAAAAGCCTAGCTGTGCTCTGCCAGGGAAACAGCCAGAGAGACACCAAGGAAGAAGTCCCACAGTGCCATGATGTGGGGATCTAGACTATTATTTAGATAATAAAGATGATAATTTGGAGCCAAGGACAATTCTCAGGTGGCACTAAAGGCTGTCTGACACTGATCCCCACACCACTTCCTCTAGGAAATCAGTCAGTATGGGCTTCTGATCCTACATTCTTTAATTTATCCTGTGAGGGTTCTTTGTGTTCTGAGACTCTTACTTATCGCTTTGTATCTCTGCTTTATCATAAGTTCTGAGAGCCCAGACTGACCCTGGTGTTGGAGCCAGCAAGATCCCATTAAACGCTTGTCATGTAGCTACATATGATATTGATGAGGAGGTGGTAAGAGAACTTTCCTCTGATCCTGATGACCTGAATTCCTCTTTGGGATCCACACAATGGAAGGAGAATGTGGACTTAAACAAGTTGTCCTTTCACTTCCGTATGTGAGCCATGGCCTGGGAGCACATACACATGTATATGAGCACAGTAAATAAATACGTACAAACAATTAAAAATATTTGCTAAATGGCTAAATGACTGTGAAGTTGATCTTAGTAGGAGCCGGCCACTAGAAGAGACATATCACAAGCATGAAGCGAATAGGGACTGTGGACATTAAAAGTGACAGAATTGCACTCTGTTTTGATGAAACAACTGTGACTTAACAGGGAATGTCCATGTAGATCCTAAGATTATTGCAGGGACTAGGGACCCTGGAAGCAGGCTCAGTAAACTGAGTCTTCAAAGCACAGAGGAGTCTTGAGGATGAAGGTCACACTCAGAGCACCTGCATTTGCCTGTCTCTCCTGTGACATCTTGAGTATGTACCTACTCCAGAAGTCCTCTGTCTCTCCTGTGACATTGTGAGTATGTACCTACTCCAGAAGTCCTCTGTCTCTCCTGTGACATTGTGAGTATGTACCTACTCCAGAAGC